>WHYT01014320.1:15582-85181 GCA_009806455.1 Tetrax tetrax
TTTGAATACAACTATTCGTAAAAAATTTATGGATCTTTTTGAGGAAAGCTTCACTTCATAGTAAAGTAGTACTACTGTACAGGAGAAGTGAAGTCAGGTTTTTGTGTGTTTTTAGATGTCTTCTCTCCCTCTCTCCCTGAGTTGATTGCTGTTAACTGTAAGGGACTATATTTAGCTCTGTAATTACGTACACTTTGGATTCATCTCCGGAATAGTTAAGAGCCGAAAACGCTCCTGTAATTCATTCATGTCTTTCACAGTGACGGAAAGAACTAATTAGATCCATGCTCCTCTGTGATGGAGACCAGATTCCAGTTTTGGAACCCTGCTTGTGATCCACACCGTGATGGCAGGAACCCCCACATCTAGAACCCCCACGCGTACTTCTAGACTAAGCCTGTCCTCGTCTTTACACATCTAGCTGTGTCTAGGCAGTAAGAGATACTTGGATGTTGAGATTTACACTGCCCTGATCCCACTTTCTGTCTCTGAGGCTGGGAGGAATTGTCTCTTTAGCCAGATGAAACTTCTGGGCTGCTATCAATATTTTCTTGACTCACTCCGCCTTGTAGCCAGTTTACAAAGACGTACTGGTTCTCTTTGTGATGGAATAACTTTTTTCATCATACCTCTTATGTTTTATTAAGTGCATCAATGTCAAGAATTAAAAAGTCTCAGTCTGATCCCATGTGGACTACTTCAGTGGCCTGTAGAAGAATCTGACAGGTACGCTTCATGAAATGCTAGATTTCGTAGCGGTAACGCTAACTTTACGTGGCTGATCTGTTGAAAGGAAGGGGTCTAAAACCAATTCAGCAGGAACTTTTAAAGCAAAGTTCATGAAGGACCAGGCAAAGCTCGCTCCCGTTAATGCATTGGAGTTCTTCGTGCCCTAAATCTCTTTAGAACTGGCAACTTCTTTTTAGATAACAAAATTTAAATTTAGGATCATAACTTTTTGTGCTCCAAAATCTTCGTGAATGTAGTTGGAGGCTCCTTACAGCTTACAGCACACAATCCAGTGCGCACTGGAGATTTTTGTTTCCCTTTTACTTCTAGTAAGTCGTTGGTATTACAGGCTTTTTGTCCTTTCAGTTACTGAATAAGTGTTCTCAGATAAGTACAGAGCTCAAAGGCCACATCTTTCACTCCAAGTTCTGTTCAGCTGCCTCTCAGTTTTTACAGTGGATTGACTGGGGGAGCAGTGCAAAGCGGTAGGTTATGTTTACAGACTGGAAAGAACAATTTTCGTTTTCCAAGAGCTAAACAAACAAGTGGCAGAAAATGGCTCTCTCAACTTTGCCAACTTTCACCATAAAGTTTTAATTTAAAGTTGTAGCTGCTTTTATGGCACTAATCTTTTTCCAGCCAGACATCGTTTCCTTTGTGAGCAACAGTGAGATATTTTGCACACAGAAGGACTGTAGGAGCAGGCATAATACACAAGTCTTTGTTATATAAATGGAGGCTGCAAAGCTAAGTTGACTCTGGACTGGGAATAGTGAATTTTGTATTCTCTTTCCAGTTCTGCCATTGTTCTGGTGTCTGTCAGATGTTTAATGCAATTCCATCTCATTTTAGTTGCCTCGTCTACGTAGGGTGCCTAGCTTCTTGTCCTGGACGGCTGCTTTGGTCAGCAGAGAGAGGTCCACCTTCCAAGGACATTTAAATCCACCTAAGATCTGAATTTTCTTCTTGACAATTGTCATCTTCTCTCTCCCCATAGACCGTAGAGGGAACATAGGATAACCACACTAATTCCCTGGCCTCAGTTAGACAATGTCTGTCTCTCGTATAAATTTTAGCAGAAAAAACATCTCCTTAGCTGAGATATTTATGACAGCTGACGCTGTCTGTTCTATGAGTGCTAGAAATCAACACTATTCCTTATTTTTGTGGGGAAAAACGTGTTAGAAATTATTGTACTGTTAGTCACTAGAACTGGAGGCAACCATAGTGTTGATACAAACACGAGAGGCAGCTGTGCATCCTCTCCTCCATTCCCGTTAAATGCGCATTGCACTCAGTAGAAGTAATGGTATCTTGCGTTATAAGCATATTTTTTTTCTTTCTCATCCTCTCTTTTTTTTTTTCCTTCTGAATTTGTTCCAGATGGCCAAGTTAGATGTCAGAGGAGACCATGGAGAAAAGCTGAATTTGTAACCAGTGGCCAAATGTGCTAAAAGTTGATTTTGCAGTCCCTGCTTCAGCAAAACGAGAAAAATCTGCCTTACTCAGATTTGCTTTTTTTTGGTCAGGTCATATCAGGTTGCTTCTTACAAGTACTTAAGGCCTGTTTCACTATGGTATCTACTTATATTTACTGGCACTAAAACAGTGCCAAACAACATCTTTATAAAAATAAAGATTATGTTTTCTCTTGCCATATTAATCCCAGAAATACCCAGCGAAGCTGCCTTGACCTGATGGGTGATGACAGTAGTAACCAATATGCCAAATATGTGAAGAAACCATTTGCATTTAAAGGACTGGGGTCTAGGGGAGCTTTTGGTGGCATTAAACTCTCCTCACTGGGACAAGTTAATGCAAATATCCTGAAGTATATCTTCACTTTTGGGATGAAGAGATCAATGCTTCCTCCAAAACACATTTTTCAGGGAATTGAATCATTTTCCTGGAACAAGGGAGTCTGGACAGTTTATGGGTTTATAAACAGAACCCTTGCAGATGAATGCCTGTTGAGCTGTGCTTTAAAAAAAAACAAAACAAAAAACCAAACAAAAAACCAACCCCAAAACACCAGAAACAAACCCCAAACCAAACTCAGGGACAAGTCTAATACAAAGGTTCTTAGATGAAAAGTTCCAAAGTCAATGTGAGAAAATGTAAGAGCATAATGCGTACTTTGGTAATAAATAAAGGTGGTTTAATCTCATTCCATTTTTTTTTTTTTTTGCATTTCTAGAAAGATATTAGTGTTACGGAATTAGATCTGAATTTTCTTAATTCCACATTTTTTGCTTTCATGTGAAATAATACTTCTTTTGCATGAGTTTGGAAGTTATTTATTCCAGAACAGACATCTTTTTGTTAGCTTTCTGCCTCATTCCAGTTTTCACATCTAGGATAATTTTGATGTTGAATGTTCTCTTAAAGTATCGAACCCTCAACCCACAGCAGCTCTGATAAGTGTCTAACGTCCAGCTTTTATTCTTGTAACTATACATCAAGTTCCACTGGTTTTGTGTCATACAGACAATTAGATTGTAAGCTCTTTAAAGCAGGGCTCTTTCATAATTTTACACTGTTAAGATGTCAATTTCCATTTATTCTGCTGCACAAATAAGAGGTTTTAGTTTGGTGCTACAGCATTTTGGGGGTTTATGGCTTCGTTTTTCATTCCATTTTCATATTTGCATTGTTGATTTAATATTAGTACTAAGTATATGCTAAGTATTTTTTCAAGATTTAATTGTAGTTCACAGGAAGGGGTGAGTAGAGAGATATCTGTGGGATTGCTGGGGGCAGATATTCCCATCTGGGGCAGTAAAGCAGGAATGCAGCTTGATTTTCAAGGTGCTTTCTGGTAAGCAGAAATGCTGGAGAAAAGTTTGTGGTTTTATGCTGAGCCAGTCACTGACTGATCTTTATATATTTCTCCTGTTCCTTGGGTAAGTACAGTCAGTCAAGTTTAAAGGAATATATTTAAAACTAAAAAATATGTAAAGGCAGCAGTTTAACAGAAGAGATGTATGGTTATATGTAAAATCAGGCTTGAAGATACTTAACGAACTAGCATTGCAGCTAATTGTCATTGATAATTGGAATTTTTCTTAAGGGCCCAGCTTTCCTTATAGTAAATTAGACAAAAAGTCTGATTCTGAACAAAGAAGCATAAAAAAGAACTCAAGCACTTTTGTGTTATCACTGCTTCCCTGGTCATTGCGTGGTGTTTCCTAAAGCTGACACTACTGTCCAGCTTCATCCACCAATCTGTGTCCTGCGGCGGTACGGAGTCTTCATCTGGAGTTTAGAGATTGTGCTTTAAGGTAAATTTAATTCCAGAAAAGAAAATGAGAGACTTTGGAAATGTAAACTGTGTACAAAAGTGGCTGGAGCAGGAACTGTTTAGCTTGGAAAAAAAAAAAAGGAGACTGAGCTGGGGAGGGACATGACAAGTCACACAATCTAGAAGAGGCTGTAGAGGGAATAACGGTGCTTTGCTTTCCACATCTGGAGGACAAGAAGTAGTTGTCCTGATTTATAACAAAAAAGATGGAAATTATATAGTAGAAAAAAACCGCTAGAACCTTCAAGCACTGAAACCAGAGGGTGAGGGATCTCGTGGACTTTGTAAGAGGGTAGCCGTGCAGTTCGACAGGTCTCTGGGATGGGTGTAAGTCTGGGTCCTCCTGCACAGCAGGAAGTAAACTGAAAACCTAACGGGGCTCCTCTGGGCTCTAGGTTTCTGTAATTTTTGTTTCTCAGAGAATTCAGCTGACCCATCACAGGATAACGCCTGCCCTTCGAAGCATTCTGACTCCCAGAGCGTTTCAACATCAGCCGCACAAATCAATATTCTGTAACAAGAGGCGGCTGTGCGACCTTGATCGCAGCTTTTTGCCCTGGCTCTTTGGAGCAGAGCCCTGCCGTAACACAACTGCGTGTTAACGCCGTCCAGTGCAGAGCTGCCCATCCTTTTTACTCTAGTCCAGTCTCCCTTGGCATTTGGATGCCTGGTTTCCCCTGAATATGCCTGAGCGCTTCCCATTGCCTTGTTCCGTGACATTGGCTGTGGTAGGTGCATAGCGGTTCTTCGGACGGAATATCTGGCCCGTTTCTTTTCTGCCAACAGCATCAAGGTTTAGAATAACATCGCTTCACGTCTGAGCTGTTCCTAAACTTGTGTTCTCCAGGAAAGCAGGCTGTGCAGAGAATTCACCAAGGCTACGGTTGATTTGGGGAGGTTGCACTTATTTTTACAGTTAATGGAGAGCAAGGGCAACTCAGAGGGCAACCTTAACTTTAAATATCATTCCTTGAAAGAGTCTCTCCGCCGGCCCGAGATTAATCTCCACAGACCACGTGTCAGTCTCCTCTATATGCTAATCAGGTTCCTAAAAGCTGAAACCCCAGAAATAAGCCTGCCTGGTAATCCCTTAAATAATTAAACTCCCATTTTTCTGTCCACTTGTTTACCCTAGCAGGGCAGAAGATGGATTTTCATGTCATGCGTGCTCTCAGGAGCTGTTATTTTTAACCCTTTTGCTTGTTTGCTGTGCGTGCACATCCCCCTGGGTGACAGTATTTGTCACATACGTAATGCCGTATGTTTCCTCAGGGTTACCTAACCCATACGTTGTGTTTTCTTGAGAGTTCGTTAAAGTCCTACTGCAGATACGAGGGGGCCGAGACACTGAGAGGTTTCTGGTTTGTACAGGGCCACATGTTCCCCCTCTGCTCTCCCTCCGTGCAATTTGTGTCTCATATTGACGTTTATATGCAAATATTTGATGATTGTCATTTCTCTAATAGTTCTCAAAGCCTTTTGAAGCAATGGAGCCTACAATGTTTTTCTGGCTTACACCTCCTCTGTGCGTACAGAGCATTGTGTGTTAACAGGACGTATTCCTTTGTGTTTTCTGCTGTGTGTGATGGTTAGGAAAGGTAAATGAGTTACTGATGGCTTCGGCTTGGATCCGTCCCCAGGCAGGTTACCTGGGAATTTCTTATAAACTGCTGCATCCCCTCCCACTGATCTATAACAACTCATTTTAATTTTCTGAGCTTTCCAGAGCAGAAGATCAAATAAAGAGATCCCAAAATAATTGAGGTGGGGAACAGCGTCTGCTCAGACCTCTGGGTCTTTTGTCAGTCATCATCTAGATGAAGGTGTGAACTCTCCAAAAGTAAAAGTAGTTTTTGAGATCCTTTTCTTCTGAAGTTATCAAAGTTCACTGAGAAAACTTCCTTGCTCTCTTTCCAAGTGCTCTGATTGCATTTCTCACTTCTATTTTAGCTGCTGTGTTTTTCCTCCCCCATTCTTCATGCCTTTTCCAGCTTCAGCGCCCTACATTTTCCCAGTTCTATTTGTCCAAAAGCTGGAAAGGGTCTCCTGAATTGTATTGACTTGTTTTTCTTTAATAAGTCACCTGTGCCACAGACTTCGCAAGTCAGAAAATAATCAAAATCCCTCTTAGAAAAAGGATCAGATACAATTAGGAAAAAAAAAAGAATTGGAAGTAAAAAAAAACCCCTTCGTCTTATCAGCTCCGTTAGCGTTAGATCTCAACTGATGTTAAACATCTCTCACTGATGAGACAATAATATTTTTCATTTAAGTCAACATTTTTCCATACTGTTGCACCCCACAAGTCTTTTTGTTCACAAACTGATGCCAATGAGAGGAAAGAAATGGAAATACGATCCTAAACTTACCAACAGACTGTGGGAGGCTTGGCTGCCAACTGCAGGGCACTGTTAGCCAAGGAACTGTGATCTCCTGCACGTGCAAGGCAGAAGTTTCCAGTTCTTGCTGAGTTTGGAATCTTCTTTGCTTTTCTTTCTCCCCATCTTCTGAGCTGCCTTGCTTCGTAGCAGGAGTTGGGTGACAGGATCACGCTCCTACGGAAGGCAGCAGCAGCTCTCAGCAGAACGGCGTGTGGCAAAGCATCGCAGTTCATCCACAAAGCCAGAGTTTGGTCCTGGCCAGTATTGTATACGAGTCCATATAGAATTCAGCCTGTGTGGCTTTACTGGGGCCAGAAGGAGCTCTAAGGGCTTGAAAATAGGTACGTAACAGCATCTGCCTGAATTACATGGTGCTTTCATCATCTGTTTTGAGTCATCATCATTCAACATACCATGGTTTGAGGAGTTTTGAAAATGGAGCTTCTTGGAGATTGGTTTTGAATCAGTTTTGTCTTTTTTTTGGTATAGTTTCAATTAATCCTGTTAGTCAAATCTTTTCCAATTTAATTACTGAAATTCATAGATATTCCTAAATTACCTTCAGACCCAATATATTTAGTTCATCTGAAGGATAAATGGTTTGACTAACATCTGGGAGATATTTAGGAAAACTGTTTCCTGTATCCTGTAGACATTCCCATAGGTGTCATGTTGTGTGAACTGCCATGTGTGGGCAAGACTGGGTCATCCTCTGTCCATATGAAGGCACAGTGTGTACGAATCAAAGACTTTTTAATCAACATGATTTGCCTCCACGCCGACTCTACTTGTTCGTTTGTAGTGCTGCTGCTGCGTAGTTGTTTAACCAGTGTAAAGTGTACTTAAAATAATGACGTTCTGATTTCACAACATTTACATGCTTTTCTTTGAGAGCAAAGACCCAGAAATAAACTGGGAGAGGAGGGAAGTCCTTGTGTTTTAAGGTACTGGTTGGTATTGCGAGTGGCAATAGGGATAGGGACCCTGAGAAGTAGCTAAGGTAGAATTGATTTTGACATCATTTTATCAAAGTAGATGATAAATTAATTGCAGAATTTCCTTTCTTGCTTTTAAATATGTGTAATTATGACATTTAGTCTTTCATATGTGTACATATGCTTATGTTTTAAGAGGAACACTTTAGGAAACAATCGTTTATTGGTGAGAAGTTCATTTCTCCAGATATATAATACACACAGCTCTGTACCAGCTGTGATGTATGGCTTCATTTCTTGTTGACAGTATCCCTGGAAAACTTTTTCTCTATAAGTTTTACTGAAGCCATGTTTTGTTAAAATGTAACTTGGGTTGTATTAACAATGCATTTTCTATATAATTTTATTGCTTGTTTGATCGGATGTATGAGCATTGTCCCAAAATATTTTCAAACTCTTTAGTATAACAGTCTACTTATGAATAATAACTCCAAAGACAGGATTTGCCTTTTTTTTTTTTTTTTTTTTTTTTTTTTTTTATTCTTATATAGATCAATGCATTACATTAAGTGGAGACTCATTCTGTAGAAGGAAAAATAACTAATTTCTCGTGTGGTAAAACTCTAGGTTTTTTGAGGAAGGAAAAAGTTTTCCAAAGCAATCCAATAAGCAGAGTTACTGATCTGCATTTTTGTTTCGGTATCACGTATCTCTGATTTGTTGTATTGTAGCAATTGCCCATTCCCTGATTAGAGACACAAACCACAAACATTTATGAACCAGTTAAAAATTAGGGATTGATAAAGCAATAAAATTCACATAATTATTAGTTAGTTTGGGTTAACTGATAAGTTCTTGGACAAGATACTGTAGGACCAGAAAAGCTATTATTTTGTCCTTAAAGAAATTTTTCTTATTATTGCATTAAGATGTTTTGAGTATGATCTATTTAAAGAAAACAGTAATGCATATACTGTCTAGAATATACGTGAGTTTTTGTAGGACTGTGTCTTCTAAGTGGTTCTTGTCAAAGTCATCTCTCAAAGCCAATAGGGTCGATTTAAAAATAGTGTCATGATATGCAAAGGAACAGTAAGAAAAAAGTTGAACTTTATCCGGTAGACCTCGTGGGGCACAGCTGATATTTATTTTTCAGTGGTCTTTTGTTAGCAGACAAAAGAACCTACTCAGGATCAACACGGAGACCCACAACTTGGGATATTAAATTGTGTATTCAGTGGATTTGTGATCTTGCTTGAATTTGGGTTTGACATGAGCACTGAAGAATAGTGGTACCGCAGAACAAAGATTTATTAGTTGCATTTGTAAGACACTCAGACTGTAAGGACGGGACTTATTTTGGCTGCTAAAAATGAACCATGTCCTCCACTGGATATTGTTGTCCCGTCCATACAGTGATCCTGCCCTTCATGAAAACCACCAGTCTGGCATTCTTCTTGATGAGAAGAATGTGTGGGAATTCAGTTTTTAATTTGGGTGGCAGGAAATACGGTTCTTATTTGACTTCTGTGCTGCAGTCCAGGCAGTCAGTTCTTGCAGTGGAATATTAGTTAAGCGTTGCAGCTGTCAGCCCAAAAAAGCAAAGTACTGAATGTTCTCATCTGCTTGGGGTATAACTGGAAGTTGAGGTTGGTTATTATCTTGGAGAGACATGCCATAGCATTGTATTATTTCATATTTTTGTGTGGTTATTGTGCAGAGGTATGCATGTTGTGTGGTGGTGCTGAGCAGGGTTATGCCCCGTCATGCTAAATCCGTATGAAGAGCGGGTCCCAAGTAATTTAAAGTTCACCAAAAAGGCTGAAAGGTGCTGTTTTGAAAGCCTAAACTAGTGCCAAAATGACTGGAGATTCCAATAGTCTCCATAAGTCTCCAGGTTTTTCAGGACCGTCGCAGTTATTCGGAAAACTTGATCTGCTGCTACCAAGTGTGATTGTGCAGGAAAAAGCTGCAACTCTATGCAAAAGCTTAAGGAGGGAGTAGAAATGAATGTATCCTGTTAAAGCTAGAGAGGGAAATTTGACAGGAAGATAATTACTTGATCTTGGATTAAGCCAGGATTTAGATTTAACACTGGAACTGTGCTATGTTGCTGGTTGTTCAGTTTGCAGAGTTTAGGACTGTTTTGGAGTCAATCAGAAGCAGGCTTTTTCTGTCTTGATGAACTGAAAAATGGCAATTTAAGTGAAAATAAAAACTCTGCTTTTACCCCTAAAGGATGGTACTTTTTTTCTACCTTTTTTTTTAAAACAAAACAAAACCGTACACTTTAGGGAAGGAATGATTAATGACGGAGGGGATGTCAGCACGCTTCACCAAGTGATTAAGAAAGGAGCGGTGGGGTGTCTCTTGTGTGGAGCCCAATGGGAGACAGGGGTTCAGATCCCATTTTCCTGATTTCTCAGGTCGTTCACTTCTGAAAAGTGTCCTCAGTACTGGATACTTTGCAATAGTTTTCCACCACTTTCTGCTGCTTCACTTTCACATAAATAATCATGTATTCATTGCATATGCCTGTCTGTACTGAGGGGAAGGTGAATGCCTGATTGCAACCCATGCTTGAAGTTATTAACTAATTATTTTACTGAGGGCAGCCAGAACTGTCAGTATATAAAGGAAAGCGCAGGCTGGGTCAGACACACTCATGAGGTCAGTGAAAGGTATGATGTGATTGGGGTTTTCAAGGCACAAGAAGCTGCCCTCACAGGTAGAATTAGTTCTTCATTCCCAGCTATTTGTTGGGAATATCCCAACATATCCCACTTGGACTCAGATCTTTGTTTCGAGGCCGTGCTTTTGATTTGGGTGATCCATGGTGGGAGCCCAGCCCAGGTGTTGTGACATGGCCTGTGAAAGAGCTGGTTTCTCTCTCTGTAGGTTCTAAGCGTGTCTGAAGTGAACTACCAGCTTTAGGTGAAAACAAGGCAATTGCCTAACCCTGCCCCAGCGACAGCTCTCATAGAGCGAAGGTGTTCTCCAAGAGAGAACCTACTCCTCAAGGCAGGATTGCAGCAGAGAACTGTGAGCTCCTTCATTGTATAAATGTCTACACCACTGTAAAATGCTCCCTAATCTTCATATATATGTGAAGTATATGTGATACATACATGCATTTTTATAATAGAATCATAGAATGGTTAGAGTTGGAAGGGACCTTCAAAGGTCAAATATGTGTGGACATATATATATATTTAAATTCCATTCCTTTTTGTTCATTATGTTTTTAATTTCTCTGATAAAATGTTTGTGACCAGTCAGAATTTCCGTAAGGAGAAAAAAAAGAAATTGCATCTTGTTAAACATAAATCATTGATTAAATATTTCCCCTTTTTAGCTGGAGGATGTTATCAACGTGCAGAATACAAGTCGTGTCTCTGCCCTGCTGTGAACTGATCTAATTGTCACGCCGTAAGGCCCACGCTACATGGATCATGTTCAAGATCCTTGGATGAACAAAGATGATAAATTTTTATAGAGCAAAAAATATTTTTTCTTTCAGTTATTTAGAAAAAAAGAATGATAAAACCAGTCTATTTTGCCTTTCCAAGCCTTTTTACAGTACTTTATTGACTTTGATCTGACTAAAGAGTCTGAACCTCTCCTGGTAGTGAAGCTTGCACGGAACTCTACTGTAGGAGATGGCACTTCTTCCACTAGAATTATTAATTTGCATTTTTGTTGCTGTTTGGTAATCTTACTGGAAACTTGGTGGCAGTATAATGACAAATGTATGTTCAGATACCTCAGTGTCATACATACGTATGTGTGGACCTTTCTGTGAGCTGGTTAGGATGGGGAGAAGGAAAGGTGGAGTCTGAGTCTCCGTTTTCCTTTATTTTCTTATGTGTACAATGGTGATGTTTGGTTTTAATACAATTTTATACATCACTCGTGCTCTTGGCAAATGACTACACAAAGATAATGGCAGTAGGAGAAACAGAGAGCTCTCTTTTTCTGGACTCTTAGAGAAAGGTTTGAGCTCTACATTTGAGCCAACACATGAATAGAAGTCTGCTTTCAGTGTCTCATTTTTACTGAAGAGGTAGATAGCAATTTTTTGTAGTGAGAGAACAGAAAAAAAGCCAGCCACCCTCTCGGACACCTGCCTTTCAGATGCACAGTTGCTGTTCAAAGAACAGAGAACTGAGAGCCGCAGGTGTCAAGCAAACACTTTCATGTCTTCTCTGAATTTGTTTTAAGGCCAGTTTTCCTGCATGGGTATCCATAATGGTCTATCATTTTGTGGCTTCTGCAAACTATAAGTTGGTCCAAAACCCATAGCTTCCAGCTGGTTTTGGATAAATGAAAGTTAAATTAAGCACTTGTCATAGATACCATTCAAAAGATCGTTTTCTCTTTGCAGGGGGATCTCAGATATCCAGTGATCTTTTTGGTTTGGTGTTGGGTTAATCTCTGTCTTGCCTTGGTTGCTCATGGCGTGCAGCTAACGACAGAACGCAACAACATTTGGTGTAAATGTTCCTTACATGTGTGAACAATTCCTTTAGAAATGTGGAGTTAATACTTAAATATTAAATATTTAATGCTTTCCAGAGCCAGTAAAAGACTTTTTGTTGTTGTTGTTGTTGTTGTTCGTTTTTAGATACTGACCGAGCTTTAGTGCTGCTGGAAGAATATTGTAAAAAACTGAGGAAGCCAGAAGAGCAACAACTGAAAAAAGCCATCAGAAAGGTGATGGGCATCTTTAAGAGCAGCTTGTTTCAGGCACTTTTAGGTAGGTACTAATATTTAATACTAAATGTATGTTCAAACCTAGTAACTTTCTTACTGGTCGCTATTTAATTGGTGTTTACAGTGGAACAGCTGAGATGATTCTTCCAGGTAGCCTGTGGGGAAACTTGTTGTCCTGCTCTTTCAAAGGTATTTGCTTATTTATAGTGAAGGAAAGAGTAATAAAAAAATCGTGCAAGATAAGACATTGAATGATTATTCCTAAATCTTCCTGCCATCCTTTATCTAATTGAAATTACTGAACCAGAGTAGAATATAATTGTTTTTGCAAAGTTGAAGATGAAGCCATCTCCCCACAGGTAAATGGCCAAAGTTTCATCGATTTTACTACCACCAAATAGCATCTAAAATCTTTGTGTCTTTTGCATTATGTTTTTGTGAAAAGTGTCAGCCAAAGAAATTCAGAAATTAGTCAAGAAAAACGCTCAAGGACACAGTGAAACTTTGGCAGAATGTTCCCATCCATGCAACGTTGTAGTGTTCAAATCGATGTGCTGGCGTATCTCTCAGTCTTTCTTCTATTTACTTGAAGGTCCCCATTTCACCTTGTAAATGATGGTATTTGTCAAAATTGAGCACTTGGTGTTTTGGAGCTTTCTGTAAAATAACCTCCATAAGTTATTACATATAATGTTTTCAAGGTCATGAATGTTCCTGTGTGCTCCAGCATCCCTGTTGTCCCTTGTGCCGTGCCGTGATGTGCTGCCGTTCATGGAAAGGGATGATAGTAACTGTGCGTCACCTTTGCTCTACCTCCTTCTGCCCTCTAACTCACATTGCTTCGGCTCCTTGGTGTTTTATTCCATCAGAAACATCGCTAAATTTTGTGCAGAACTAGTCTGAAGGGTGCGTTTCTTCACACAAATTATGTTTGTGGATGCACATGTACCTTTAAGTTACGGCTGTTTGAAGCTGGGGTGCCAACTGTGCTCATTGCAGAGCTACAATCAGTAGCAATTAGGGAATTTTTTTTTATTATAAATCATAAAAGTAGAAGGATGTCAATACTGTACTATTACTGTGAAGACGATGGAGGTCTGGGAAGAGTTTCAGTAATTTCAGTAGCATTTATGAAAAATGTATGTTACCACTCCTGCACATGGAAATACTTAATGTCAATGCTATTTTACTTGTAATTTCTCTGAGCTTGTTTAAAGTGATTAGCTTTATTTTATAAACCTACATAATTTTAAATTGCTACCTACATAAAATATTCTTTAAAAAAGGAAATAGATTAATAATTGAATGGTATTTACCAAATAGCTGTAAATAGATTCAAACTGAAGAATGAAAAAAGGTGGGATATTTCTGTGTTATTTTAAGGAAGTTAAATTTGCATATAAAAGTATATGCTGAAGAAATACACAAGTCACAGAAGCGACATTAGCTGCACATTTCCTTCTGTGGTACTTTAATCCTTCAAGGTGTTCTGACGACACGTGTGCTTGATGTGTGGCTACACTGCAGTATTTATTGATGTATCACATTTGTCAGGTATGAAAAAGTGATGATAGCTACATTAAGGTTGAATCTAAAGAATAAATGAAATCTTTTGATTGCCTCAATAACAGATTGAGTGCCACGGAAGTTAGATGGCATTTTAGCTTGTAGGCCTTTGGATGTCTTTTCCTTGTTCTTAAATGCTTCTTTGTATAAATGAGGTTTGGGAATCGCAAGACATGTTCAAAGTCTTTAGTTGTTACATTTGGTTTGCTATATGGTTGGTCTAGATTCTGCAATAATACAAAAGAGTCACCTCTCATTTTGTTTTAAGTGTGGTGGATGAAGTTCTTACAAGATCAATAATGAGGTTCTTGCATAATTGGTATTTCAAAAAAACCCACTTCCATGACATCTGTTTTACCTTCCCATTGTAATTTCTTCCATTCACCTATAAATCAGACCACCACACAAAGAAATACCTAGGGCAGAGCTTCTGGTCTCTTTTGAAGTTTTGTACTGTTAATGTTCCTTTATCTTTTATATTTACAGAATGTCTAACGATCTTGAAAGCATCCATTTTTGAGTGCCGAATCTTAATTAGACTTAGTTTTTAGAGTCCGAGTGTTCATCACTTTCCAGAACAAGATCTCATTTACAACTGTCAAACATTGATTTTATCCAGAATTGATTGACCTTTTGAATATTTAGACTGTAACTACTAATGAAAAATGTGATTTTTGTACAGAATCATTAACCTGGATGCAGAAGAGCACATTCCTACCAGGCGTAAAGTTAACCTAATTTTTATGTGCCAAATTCAGTTTTTGTAGATCCTACAGCTTCAGAAGAATTTGATTCCTTTATGAATAAATTCAGCTGGTGTAACCATCCCTGTCCTTTAAGTGTGTGTTCAGTTCTTGTTAACTGCCAAAATGCTTCAAAAATCTGTAGGATTTCTTTAAATTGAGTATAACTTGAACCAATGAAGAAGAATAAATATAGTTAGGGGCGCGTTCCAAATCTGAGCACCTAAGTTTAAATATTGTCTAGTTCCTTTTGTTCTCAAATTTATGCTTGTGTGATTGTGGTTCAACATCCATGTTTGAACTTGGGCTCTTGATGCACGTGTGACTTTTTATCTTCAATGTATTTCATAAATGCCAACTGTTGACTACTGAACAAGGGAGTAACATGAGAAAAATGAGGATTCAATAGTTTTTATACGCATATTCCACACGTGCAAGAAGTGATGACAGACGTTGAAGTGAAAGATGTGTAAGTGATTTACAGAAGGATTATTGATGGATTGTCCATTTACGTTTTAATTTGTGTTCAAAAAGCATCTCCTTGTCCCTTTGGGCTGTTGCTGTTTCTGGACTTCTTGCTGGAGCTGCTGTGTTCTGTTACAGCTGAGTTAGTTGCTAAGAGGCACTTTTTCAAAGCGACATGTGGAGCTGCTGTCTCTGGAGTCCCATTTACACTCCAGTGGCCCAAATACAATGCTTTGAAAATCCAGCCCTTAGAGGAGGGAGGAGGAGAAACTTTTCAGAAGCAGCGTGCGAGGGGAAGAATGTATATTTAGATATTGACATTACTCTTAAGTGAATTCCAAATTATTTTCACCAAAAGGATTGTACCAATTCTTCTATGCGTGGTGAGGGGTTGGTACTGTTGTTATTAGGAACTCAAAAGGATTTTTGCTTTTTATAGGGTCATCCGTAGCTAGATGATATTAAAATCACACGGTCTTCTCAAACTGTGGCACATGTTGTTCTGAGTGAACGTTTATTTTTTTTTTAAACCCTGCAAGGAAGAGGAAACGAAACCTGTGGAAGTCCAAAGGCCTCGTGTGTTGGGATTGTCTCATGATGGGGCAACTTGGAGACATTGTGCGGAGATAAAAAAGGAAAACCATGAAAGAGAGCCATGATAGTCATTAGGCTATGTCAAAATGACCAAACTCTTTTTTTTTGCAGTTCTATTCTTTATGAAACTTGAGCAGTTTTTATAATGCAATACGTAGTTTAGTACAATTTACTTCTAAAAACCTCTGCTATATGTTTGTCTAGTCTTCATTTCATTAAGAAAAGTGCATGATTTTACAGCTTAGGAGGCCGTCTGCAGAATGAGAATGGATGAAAGAGGTTTATGTCAGGGTTGGATTTTTTTTCGTAGATACATCTCTATAAAACATCATTTTGTTTCTAGCAGGAATTAAAGTGCCACAAATAGCTGTAATCATCTTATGCAGCATTAGGTAAAAACTAATCTCAATAGGTTTTTCTAAAATTCGGATAAACCCAATCTGCAGTGGATGACGTGTTTCCTGAGGACTTTGAAACCATGTTTTTATGTTTTTTTTTCTCATGCTTGCATAACTTTGCCTGAATTTTAAAATGGCATATTTTCAACTAAAATCTGCGTCACTTTCTCTTCTTTTTTTTTTTTATGGTATTGTACCATTTCTGCAAAATAATGTGGATGTTATATACCTGTCTTAAAATTTGCTGCAGTACACATTACAGTAAGGATAACAGAATTTACTGGTCATCTGTGCCACAGCCTGTATTTAGTGGCTTAGGATATAATTTTGTGTTTTTAGTAAGAGGAGTTTTTTAGACTCTCTACCTCATTCAGCTCACTTTTAAACAAGCCCTTGTTAAAATGATCAATTTTAAAAGAGCCATAATATCTTTTAAGCCAAGTCAAAAAAGAAGTCAGATTATTCTTCTGCAATCATAGAATGGTTAGGGTTGGAAGGAACCTTCAGAGGTCATCTAGTTTTTCTGTTAAAAGTTTGTATAAATTAAGTGGCAGTATAACTCAATAGTGTTATATCAGTATCCAGACTTCCAGGAATCTTGTTATATCTTGCAGTTTTCCACGTTAGTGGAGAGTCCTATAGGACAGAGTATACAAGGAGGACATAAAATATAGCTATGTAAGAGAGCCAAAGCAAGTCTCCCTTTGCTTTAATTATTTTGGGATATACATATCTATTAAAAAAATATAGAATAGCCATTGATAAATGCAAACATTTAGTATAGTAAGCACGAAGCAAGTCAAGAGCTTGGTTTCCTATGGTTTTGTCTTAGTTTGACTATTTTCTCTACAAAGCTGTGAGCTGGGACTGAAATTCCCCTTGCACTTAGGGCAATGGTTGAATTTCAAGATAGTTCAGATATGAAAGGAACTGGAGAGGAACCTGTCACAGGAGTAATGAGGGATGTTGAAACACGCCCCCGTCACAACAGGGAAATGCTAAGCATGAAGAATGGGAAGATCTTGGTAGACAGAGCCATGCATGTCAACTAAGAATAATGATAAAAATTTCCCCCATTTGTAGGCTTTAATCCTGAGAAGAATAATTTCTGCGTTGACCATATAGAGTGAAGAAGAAGGTAGAGGCAATTAATTGGAAAGACAAGGAATTTGCTTAGGCATGTTGCGTTTAAGGAGAAACCCTTTAAACAGGGACAGAAGGAAATTTCAGACTAGAGGGAAGGAGGTGGGTCAAGACTGGGGAATAGATGTGTGAACAGCAGGATAAATGGTGAGAAAAGCAGGAGACCTACAACCACCAGCCTGGGCTGGAGACGGAGCCAGTGCCAAAGTAGGTGTTGAAGAACAATTCTAGATATCACAGGAAAAGTCAGGATCGTGCAACACCTCAAAAATCCAGTGCTAGACATACATGGTAGCGCTGGCCTTCAGAGTTAAAAAGCTCATGAGATTTGCACAAAAGGCATAGAAATAGTCTATAAAATACCACAGGTTGTTATTGTCTGCTTCTGTGATCTACCTTTAAGACACACTGCAGTCGTATTTTCAGGCTTTTCTCCACAACCACTGAGACCTCTTTTCTACTTCTTCCTTCAAGAGAACATGAGATTTGACATTCATGGGACCACACAAAACAAGGCGATGGCAAATTTCACGAGGTTTCTGATAAAGCTGTTAGAGATGAGGATATCAAAATGGGGAACGTGATTGACAATCACCTTTCTGAGGCGATGGTGGCCCTTGCCAGTACCAATCTTTCTCAATCCACAGGAGGAAGTATGTTTCAGCTCTTAGTGCTGTGTTGGTGTTTCAGGGACCAAAAGGATATTAAATGAATTGCTGTTCTGGGCAACTTTTCAACAGGAAAGCACAACCGGCTGTTATCTATTCAGACTTGCCAAGCTTGCTCTCAGTAATGTTTTTAGCTTGCTTATGTTTTCGGCGCGCTGAGCTACTTACAGTGCTCCTGAATGTAAGGTCACTGATCTCGTATGTCATTGTTCTGTAGACTTAATCTCAGCGAGCTGGTTTCTGGTCATGTCAGGCTGTTTCACCTCCTGTAACGACACTGAATTCCTCGGGAGTTAATCCCGTGCAGCCAAGCCCACGTCTGGCCCAGGGATGTTAGGCAATCCTCTCGCCGAGGGCCCGAGTCCAGCATTCACAAAGTCAGTGGGAAAAAACTCCCATTGACTTTGCTTGCCTCAGATCATGTGTTGGAGTGATTCTTCCAGAGATTTATATTCAGACCTTCTCTCATTGAGAAATAAAGATGCTTCTATAGCTGTATCTAAAAATATTGAACCCCTCCCTGACTATTACAAATGTCGAGGAGCAAAAGAAGCGTGCAGAAACCCTTCAGTGCTCTGTCACATCTGAGATGCGCTCAAATGACATCTCTGACAATGGGGAAGCCTGTTATTACTCTGCACAGAGCCCTACTTTCCCAAACTGGCATCTTTCTTTGTTGCTGCATAAATTACAGCAGAACTGGAATTTAAATTCAAGAGCAGCTTTTGTTTTGCCTGAAGACAGCTGCAGCTGCTTTTATTCTTGAAGTCCAATTCTCTTAGTAAGCAAATTTGCGCTTTCTCTCAAAAGACCTAAAGGTAGCAGCGCTAGATCTTCGGGAGGGTTTGAAGCCCTGTGATCTGTTTTTTTTTTTTGTTTGTTTTTTGTTTTTTTAATGAGCTGGGGGCTGGACTGCAGCCAGCTCGAGGAACGAACCCTCGCAGTTGCCAGCCAAAGTCTGGTTGCACAGAGTGAACCATTTCTTCCAAAAAAAAAGGCAGATCTAATGTGACTGGTCCTGTGGATTTTGTCCCACTGCTGTTTTTGCTTCCATGGCAGTGAAATTTACCCTGCAGTACTTTCGTTTCTCTCCAGCTCTTCTAATTCTACCCACCCCACAGTACCTGCAGGTCCTTTGGAGTAGCTGAGGCTTCTTCACCTCTACCAGTTTGCACTGACACTGAGCAGAGGGTTCAAAGTTTGCCGGTGAGCGCTGGTAGACGGATGCACAGGCAGGAAAAGGACAGACAGACATCACATTACTGGAGGGAAATCAGGCTGAAGGTGTCCAGAGAGGGGAGTTTCTCTGAGGTCTAAAACGTTACCGTGTCTTTCTTAGTTGTGTTTGTGATGGAGGAGCTGAAATATTTCTATATCTCTGAAAATCTCAAAATTGCTTTTGCCTTTGGGACTTACTGGGTGTGACAGTGATGCCTTACTGGTTAGAGATGGGGAGCAAGTAGGGCCAGGGCATGATGCTCCCTATTCTTTCTCCTAACCTGGAGATATGAGTATCCCTCCCACAACAACTTCTTAATATTAATTTGGTTATTTTCCACCTTGAGAGAAGGTGTGTGTGCAAAGATGTGGGAATCTTGCGTGGGTACCCCAGATCAGGTTTTGTTTGAAAGAATTTCAATATCAAAAGCTTGTGAATTAGCAGAAAAGACCTGAACCTAAAAGAAAAGCTCTGATACCTCTCACGTTTGAGGGAATTTTGATTGGGATCTCAACCTTGTTGTTGACCTTTTCCTTAAAGAACTACACAAAAATACTGGATATGAATGCTGGTGGACTCCAGAAAAATTCAGAATCCCAGCCCAGGTCTGTATTTGGATTCTCAGCCTGTCTGTGTGCAAGAAGAAAGTGATTACAGCACTGATACAACCTAGGTAACAGATAATCACTTGTAATCCTAATGCCACCCTCTGCTCGTGTTCTGCTGCCTTTTAACCAGGGAATGACGGTATTTACATCTCAGACGAGGAATTCAGAAGCTTTGTGGACTTTTCTCATTCAAGATGCAAACGCTGTGCATTGGAGATAAACCATTTTTAATATGAGCAATGTGATAATTGTTGAGCTTGTTAGTTTTCAATATCCAGCAAGAAATAAAAGCCACTTCTGGTTCCTGTAGTGTTTTGTTTTTTTTTTTAAGTGTGTCTTAGCCATATGGATTCCATGTATAATTAGAATTAATAAAATGCAGTTGCTGCAGCTGTTGCTGTGTGGCTGCTGTCCCAGTGTGAAGCATTTCTTTCTCTTTGCATTCAATAGGGATAGCCCTTTGTTACTGGTTTGTGATGAGAACTTGAGACAAATTATTAAGAGATGCATGTAGATAATCTGGTTTTATTTTGAGTAATGTATTCTCCTTTTTCAAGCTGAGGGAATATGAAAGGACAATGAGATAGATGATTTTTTTTTTTGGCGTTAAATAAAGAAAGACTGGATTTATATCTTGCTAATGTAGTTTGTACATCTACTAATAGAATGGAAGAAAATAATCTGAAGCAAGCTGTTCCATCAGTAATCCCAATGTTTATTTTTGTCTCTAAAATAGCAGAGCTGTTCTCCCTCTCTCATGTTTTGGTCTGCAGTGTCATTTTAGGCTAGATTGCGGTTTGATTTTTGTTTCGTGAGTATAACTTTAAGAAGCTGTGTGGTAATTTTAAAATCACAGAAACATTTTAGCCTTGAAGAGTGTTATACCTTACGGTTTTCAAAGCTGCTATAAATGAGTCAAGTCTGTTGCCTGCTGCCATTCTTGTGCCTCTCCTGGAATTCCAGGACTCTTTTTGTTAACCCTGTGCTTCCAGTCTCCTAGGAGTCAGTGAAAAAAAACTGATTTAAGTGATTTGAGTGCAATTGGGATTGAGCACTGAACAGTAAAATGCATGAAAATAAACTAGTTAATCCTACATATATATATATATATTTGTGTATATATATGCACATATATAGAATACTAATATAAATTAATATATGTATAGTAACAAGTAACCATGGATATCATATTTATCTCAAACTTCTACTGTAGTTTGCACAGGTATGATTCTGTACTTCAGAACTCTGTTGGGTATTAAAATATGTCTTGACAAGAAATACTGCAGACTGTGTTGTTCATTCCCATTGTGTGTTTATTCTGTTGTGTGGTCCATTTTCTGTGACAGCGTTTGGGCTCTGTCACCCTGATCTGCCACTGAGATAATTACGAGCTCTTTTCAAAGACGACTAAATTTATGTCTTTCATTTGTTCTTTCCTGTTTCCATTTTGTCATAATCATAGTTATATGGGTTTGAATTTCTGCTGATGTAGTTGTTTAAGGCGCTATTGCGTAAAATCCCAGGCATTAGAAATAGAAAATAGCTATTACAATAATTATCATTATGTTATGTTACACAGAAGTGATGTGGTATTTCAAAACAATGTGAAAAGAAGATAATTAGGTCTGTGGTCAGAGGTAGGGCAGTGCTGTAACTAAGGTGGCTTCTCCAAACTGAGTTCCATTCCTGTGCATACATACAGTGTGATACTTCATATTTATTTGACCTCAAACTGTTTCCTTCAAAAAATCCTGCTTCATTCAGTGTGCAGAGGGGCAGGACTCAGCTCATGAGCAAGTGTTTAATCCATTGTTTTCCCATCGTTATTTGTTGTGTGATGAGGTGATTTACAGTCTGTGCTAGGGAGCTGGTACTGAAACCCTGAGAAATGAGAGGTAAAAATATCTGCGTATTTTAGAGGCGCGATTGGAGACACTTCTGATGTGATACATCACCACATGCACCACTTTTAATGTCTGACTACAGCTCCGGCTGCAACAGGGAGTATCACTATTCCAGCAAGATTGTGCCAGTGTCTCATTTTGAACACTGAAAACATAAGGATCACCTGATGGGTGATCATTTTGGAAAAATACAGCCTACGTGACTTCCCGACCATCACTGAGACTCTCCGTAGGAGTCAGAAGTAGGATCTAATCCACAGGGTGGCATTTAATGCTCTTAAGCTAAAGAACCTTCAAGAAATCTTCTTACCGCTCTCAGCCTTTCAGCTCCTGAGATAAATGGTGCAAAGACTGCTCGGAGAGCTTCCCCAGAGCAGGCCCATTTGCTACACTGAACAAAGTGTCAGAGCAGAGAGAAAAATGGTGTGTGCCCATATACTTAAATTGTGACACTTTCTCACTTTGGGAGTTACCTTTACAACCTTATCAGTGTTTTGAAGTTAATTTTACATGGTAATTTCCTAGACTTTAAGGATAGTAAACAGAGCTGCTCATCTATTGTAGGTTGTCCAGGTCCACGAGACAAAGGGGAAACTTCTAGCAGCTTCTTGCAGCCACTGTAGCCCCCCGCCGCTACACAAAACCAGCATGTTCCACCCCTCACCTCTGTGAATCATGTTATTTAAGAATTATCATTAAAATATGCACACATCAACAAAAAAGAAGTCCTCACACCAAAACGAAAATAACATCATCACAGCACCAAAAGAAAAGTGGACAATTTACACATGATCCACCCCTCATCCCTTCACCACAAGTAGAACAAGATAAATTCCCCATAATAATTTTGCTTTCTAGTAGAGTTCAGACTCTGTTTTGCCCATTATCGCTCCCAATTGATAGTCTTATCCCAAATTCCTCGAGCCCCGTGTTGGGCATCAAAATAACCGTCGTAGTTTAGCCCCACTCGAGATCAAGCTACACATTTCATTCACTCTCCCCACCCTCTGAGAGAATTGGGGAGAGATAATGTAACAAAAACCTTGAGCTTTGAGATAAGGACAGGGAGAGATCTTTGAAGTTACCGTTACGTGCAAAACAGACTTGACTTGGGAAAAACTATTTCGGTTTATTAATAATAAAACCAAAGCAGGATAATGAGAGAGAGAGAAAAAAAACCAACTTTCCCCCACTCCTCCCTCGTCCCGGGCTTAACTTCATTTCAATTGTCTCTACCTCCTTCCCCCTGAGTGGCACAGGGGGAACAGGGAATGGGGGTTATGGTCAGTTCATCACACGTTGTTTTTCACTGCTCCTTCCTCCTCAGGGGGAGAACTCCTCACATTCCTCCCCTGCCCCGGCGTTGGGTCCTCCGTGGGCCTCCCGGGGCTGCAGGGGGATCTCTGCTCCTCCGTGGGCTCCATGGGCTGCGGGGGCACAGCCTGCTCCACCATGGGCTGCACCACGGGCTGCAGGGGAATCTCTGCCAGGAGCAGCATCACTGCTCCCCCTCCTTCTGCACTGACCTTGGCCTCTGCAGCCGTTCCTCTCACAAGAAATTCTTCACAACCGGCTCAGGCAGATGCCTCTCAGGTTCTCTTCTCATCTCATCTCCTCTCCACTTCTTGCAGCCGGGCCGGGACGAGTCGGGCCCAGTCGGCCACCCGGCGGGAGGCCAGAGGGTGAGGGCTGCAAGGCTCACAAGGCTCGCGCCTCCCCCTCTCTGCCCCGGCTTCTCCTTCTTCTTCTTTTTTTTTTTTTTTAATTTTTCCCCTTCTTAAATATGTTATCACAGAGGGGTTATCACTGCCACAAATTGGCCTGGCCCTGACCAGCAGCAGGTCCACCCTAGGCCTGTCCGTGTCCACCAAACAAAGGGGAAACTTCTAGCAGTTTCTTGCAAAAGCTGCCACTGTAGCCTCCCCTGCTACACAAAACCAGGACATCATTGCGAATTCCGTTGTGCGGTGAGATTGATAACACGCACGTTTTAAAGCAAAACTGTTGGACACATCACACCAGCCTTCTCTGCCTGAGCTAATGGAGATGCTGACACTACCAAAGGTACCATTTCCTTTCTCTTACATCTGATTTATATCCCAGTGTCCCAATAGATAGTTTAGATGAATTAGAGGGTTTTCTTCGGCAAAATAAGTGTTTCTTGGAGGTACTAGGATTGGGGTCACCACCACTTTTGACACGCTACTGACAATGGAAATGTCAGAGCAGAGCGGCTTTGCTTGGAGGACCCACTTCCAGATCCTGGCTCTGCTGCTGCCTTGCTGGAAGTGCCGTGCCAGTCCTCTGCCTCCACTGCACATGGATGGGAATGTGGTGCAAGAGTGCCCTTGTCGCCTTCTCCCACACAAAATTCTGGTTGTGTGTATATACACACACACAAAAAAATTACATATAGTCACAATATTGTGTGTATCTATACATGCACATATATATGCACACATACGTGATATAATTGTATATTTTTACATATATATATTCATATTTATGAATGCTAATTTTCAGCATGGAATTTGTTAGGAGGTTCACTGTCTTCCCCAAACCCAAATACCTGCAGCTAGTTGGAGGAATTGTTGTGGGAGACTATATTTCAAAACAGATAGTAATTAGAGAACAGGAGAAATCCAATCTAATTACAGTGGACAGAGGGATAGATACAGAGTTGCGTTGGGTACTGGATATTTCCTCCCAAGTCTTGCTTTTTCTTTAATGTTTTTTAGTCTCCAGTGTGGAACTGCAATATAAAACTGTAACTTCATTCATTTTCTTCCTAAACCTCTGTCTAAAAATGATTGACTGCTCTGTTTTTATTCTCTTCATTGTTTCATACCCAGCCTGCCTTCTGAGGATTTACCAGTGTGTCTTGGTAAACTGTGTTTCTCATGTTTGTTTAGTTGTTTTTTCCTTATAAGCAATTCATTTATGTTTTAAGTTTTGTAAATACAATTTGGAAGAAAATAAATATACTTGTAAAAAAGTAACTTTCATCCCTTTAAAGTCAAAGTAATCAAACCCTTTCTCTAAATAAAGTTTAGAGTGACATCTTGTGGTAACATGGATTTCAAATATAGGTATCTGTCGGTGGTATTTTATTTTGTCCATAGTTTAAGTGTAGTGTTTTCTCTTTCAAGGGGTTATGGATTGCTTAGCAGAAGGGTATAATTACTTCTGAGGATCACTAGGGCTTTTGTGAGACTGGAGAAAACATTGCTAGGTGGTATAAGTGTCCTAGAGGTATGCTTTATATTTTACTGCATGAAGTTTATCCTGTGAATACTTGTGTGTTCCCAGTGTTTTGAACTCCAATTCAAGAAGTCTTAGTGCTCTTCCAGCCATTGACTATCTTTTGGGATTGCTCAAAGAGTTCCAACTAGCCACGATTCCAAAGCAAGCAGGAGCGCAACATCTCAGCAACATTTTTTTTGTGCTAATTCATTAGCTGTCCAAAGATTTACTTAGTTTTAGGTGAAGATAAATATGTCCAGGAAGCTGGAATGGAGGATTTGTTAATGTAGAAAGGAGTAAGCCCATTTAAGATCCATATTTCAGTAGTGTGTACGCTCTCCACCTGTGGATCAGCCTCCAAGGTGTAAATGCACCACCACCAAACCTCATCCGAATGCCTGGCACGTGCTCAGACTACGTTTACATGAAATATGAATCTCTTCAGTGCAAGGTGGGCATGTAGAATAGTTTTGTGCTCAGAGGCTTAAAGGAATTGGGAATTGCTTTCTCTTTTGGGAAGCCCTCTGCAGAAATGAGGGAGTAGTGGCCGTACAGAGACGTATTGTCAGGTCAAGCAAAGGGCTGCCTGGTACGGTCCCTCTCAAGTCAGCCATACAAAGGTCTGTTCCTGTTCCTCCACACCGAAGAAGAGAAAGATGCCAATATTCTGCTAGTTCAAGTTTTAACTGTGTAAAATGGTGATAAACGTTACCATAGTGCCCATCTGGCGGGTTGAATACCTGGCTTCAAGATGAACTGTTCAGTAAAAGACACCTGACCTTTCTAAGAAATAAATGATTTTTAGGGGAATGGATTCATTAATACACATCAAATGAAAAGTCCCTCTGCCACTGGTCCGTGGCGCTTCACACAGCTCTGCTGTCACGTGTTGTGAATACAGGAGACCTGACTGAGGAAAGGATTCTGTGTTTATGTAATACGGATTTTTGTGGGAGGTATTTTGGTCACGTGAGATGCCAACGCTGGACAAATATTTCATGTGGTGTGCTGGCAACGTTAAGGATTTTTAACTTTGTGATGAGGCACACAAAGAACATGAGACCCAAGAAGCCCAACTCGATGACCTGAAAGGGCCATCTGGTGACCTCATTTATTAATTTGATGGAAAAATACAGAAGTAATGTTTTCAATTAAGATGAATGTTCAGCTTGCCTGCCAGAATTGTTTCTGTTTAATAGCTGAGTACAAGTTAAGCTGTTAGTATAATCCTAATACTGAAACTGGAAGCACTGATGTAGATGCAGAGTAAAACTAAGCAAATAATTTGGATAGCTTATCAGAATGGGCTAGTCGGTTAAATTTATCAAATATAGTTCAGGAAAAGCCTGCAAAAATTATTTTTGAAGTACACAAAGTGTGTATAAATGACGCGTTAAAGGGATAAAGCTGGAGATTTCCTTGGCAAAATGCCTTCACCCATGCCAACAGAGGCTGTTGAGTAAAGAAATTTGTAGATACAAACTTAGGGACCAAACTAATGCTGATTTTGTTTGAATTACCTCCCCTTTTTGTCACAACAAGAAATGTCTGGTGACGTTTCATGGTAAAGGAAAGCTGTCGGCTCCTCCTGTTTAATTTCTGCTGCACAGACAGCAGCATCCCTGGTGCAGTTTTTGAATGGCTGCTTGGCAAATTTTGTCCTGTTACGAATTGGAATCCTCTCTGATAGTTTTCATCTGCCTGAGCAATAACTTAGTTTTCATACCGGGACATTAAGTCGATGATGCGCTGTGAGACTGTAAAGAGGTTTTCCCCTAATGCAAACCCCGAGCCAGCCGATGGCCATTGCTCCTGAGTACGGTACTCCAGACAGGGTGGGATGTGTTGAAAATAAGGTCTCATCAATTAGACAGTGTTTGGGGAGGAGGAATAACTGTTTGAGGGCTTAATTATTGAATCCTCTGAACTCCAACCAGCTATTCATATCCTCTTTTAGAAGTATAAAGCCCAAATCTTACAGTGCTGTGATCATTTAAGTCCCTGGCTCGTTTTGTCAGAATAAAAGCAAGATTCTACCAATTCTGGATGGAATTTTATGCCAAGTGTTCCCCTTTCTGCAACTTAGAGGTGACAGGCTGCCTGCAAGATGCAACAATATTATTAACAGCCACAGCAAATTTAAATTTAAAATGGAGGTGGCTGAGTGAGAACAAAATTACCCACGGAATTTGGGGGCCGTTGCTTTAAGTAATTGCTTTCTACTGATGTAAATCCCTCTGGGGTTTCTTTTGGATTAAGTATTCCTTACTTCTTCTTTAAAACTCTTGTTTAATATTCATGTGTGCTGTTAAACAGCTGCTGCCTCCTGCTCAAGAGCGGAAAGGGAGAATGCATTTCAGTAGCAAACAAAGTGATACTTAAATATATCCCTTGCCTACTTCAAAGCAGCAGTATGGGAGTTAATTAATATTTATCAAATGCACTAAAGTCCTCGGATGAGCGGTACTACGGTTCTGCAAAGCATTGTTTGTTTATTTAGGGCCCTTTTGCCTGACCACTTTGACCATTTGCTAAATGTGCTTGAGAGCAATCCCACAAAACTTGCTGTAATGCTGATGCGATTTCTCTTCCCATCTCTGAATGGGAACAGAATCAGGACAGACTTTCCAAAGGCGGAATAATTGCAGAAATGTCGGTGCTCTACTTAACCTGCGAAAAACGCTTGTCGCGTAATTAGTTGCATGCATGGCATTTTGCAATAGATGGTAATATAAAAAGGTCAGATTAACACAATGCAGTATAGAGATTTTATTACATTTTCAGCTTGGTAATTTATTATGATTAGAAAGCCTAATTCTTTTGCTTATCTTGTAATTAGAGCAAGTTGTTTATGAGCAGGAGCTCCAGCTGCTTTTTTGTATAAGGTTTCATTAGATGAGGAATTAGAAAGCCCTTTTAGATAATGCAGGATGTATAAAGCATTCTAAAACGTTTATCCTAAAGGGTGTTATGTGAGGTAAACATTGTATTTCATTAATTGATAACTGAGTTTACACCAAGGACGACCAATCTGAGAGATTGAGGTGATCTCCAAAGGAGTGCCTTTTTATTTAGAAGGCCACACCTTTATAGCCCTCCTCTGGAATAGGGGGAGAACTAATATTCTCTATTTTGTCAAATACAAGCTTTGGGTGTCTTTGTGTGCCGTGCTCCCTTACCCTGCATCTGGCTTTGGTTCAGCATCTCCATTTGACACCTAAACAGCATCCCAGCATGTGTGCTTGGTGAGAATGAGACATCTAACATCCACGTCTAAATAACACAGGGCCCCTGAGGAGCCCCATCCTTCTGGGGTGCCCAGCTGACCGTGGCACTGCTGGGGCTTTGTTTACAGTCTGCAAAACCCAACTGATCTGAACAAAGGCTTTAGGGACTGACACAAGACCTTGGAGGACACTTGTGACTGAACATGGAGCTTAATTGAGGAATCCACACCTTACATCATACCATGAGATCATCTGGATTTAGGCTTTCAGGCTCAAGTTGTAACAGAAAGCATTGTCTGACTACATTCTCATGGAGAGAATTTAGACTCAGTCAAGGCCCAGTTCTTGTTCAGTTTTGTTATCTTCACTGTGAAAGACAGGATAGGATACAAACCTTGAGCAAGAGTGGAGCTGAAAAAGGGTGGGCAGCAATTAGAAATTGGAACATATGAAAACAGAAGGAGAAAAAGAGGGTTTTTCTGGTGTACAAATGACTAATAAATATGTATATCTGTATTTTTGCATTGTTCATGATAAATTGTTATTTTTACAAATCTATTAATTACTGGAAATTATTCGTCTTACAGTTTGGACAAATGGATGTCTATCTGTGGATGGAGCTGCCATCTATAAGACTTAAAATATAATACATCTTTCAATGACTAATTGACTGGGACTAGATCAATTGTAGTCTAAAACCAGGATTGTTAATATTGCATAAGAACATCCAGTACTTTAATGAGATAAAGTCACTGCCAGGGCTCTGGGGAAGGTAAGGGACACGCACTGTTTGTTTAGCGTTGCTAAGTGTTTTGTTTATCATGTAAGACTTTTTGGCTTGGGACTTACTGCCAAACACCGGTTTCCCGTTGGAGTGCCTTTCTGTTATCTCCTGTGTCACTTATGACCTTTTATTTCAAGATCATTTCTTCCTTTTAAAATTTCAGTTGAAGGAGAAAATCAATAGGACCAGTTAGTAAATTTTAAAAAGAGATTGTGAATTAAGTGTCTTCTTAACTTCACTACATTTTCACCTTTGGCCTCTGCAGTTGAGATGGAAGGGTAGGATTTGTGCCTTTTGGGGGAATCACCTCTCCTTTGACATATTGCTCCTCAGCACCAGGATGTCAAGTACCAGAGTGCTGTGGGGTTTCCTTCAGCATTTTCAAGATCTGAGCTTTCCTGGTGTAGCATTAGAAAATGTTGTGAAGGTCTCTGTAATAATGCCGTGCTGGGTTTCTCTCTTTGTACCTTGTTTTATGGCAGGTTGACTTTACTTTCTCTAAAGAGAAGTCTAAGAAAATGACTCCAACAGTCTTTTGTCAAACACTAGATTTGTATTTGTACTTGTAGCTTTGTATCTTGATTTTCAACTGGTGCGGAGATGGATCTCTGGAGAAATAGGGATGGGGTTGTGACGCGTGAAACAGTCATAGTGCTGTAATGGTGTCATGCCAGGTATATTTTGTATTTCTATAAGGAGCTGGCATTAAATCAAAACAACCCTAAGGTAGTGGAAGACATCTGGGTGAACAAGAGGGTCACTCCTGAACTTTTGCTAAACGGTAAGTAAAGCATAAGAGGTGAAGACACGGGAATGCTAAGATATGCGTACTCATTTCTCAATGAGATAAAAATATTTTTTAAATGGATTGCAAATTTGAATAGCCTTATAAATAACTTGTAATAAGAATTGTGTCATATGGTTACACCAGGTTTGTGAGATAATCTGTGCTGGCAAAGTGCTCTTATCCAGCATCACTTTTAAGGATAAATACAAGATCTGAAAGATTTTTCAGTTAGAATTTATATTCTGCAAGCTTTTTACTCAAATAAATTTGATGTGAAAGTTTCTGGAAGAATCTTCCTTTGAAACAGGACTGTGTCGTCGTGGAAGGCAAACACATGCTAAGCCCTGCCAAAGGACAGGAGATATGGATGTTCCTGCATAGAAATCTTCTCTTCACAATTCTCAAACACATTTTTTAGGATTGTTGTTCATTCAAATTGTCAACTTCCTCCAGCTTCTTCAGTGCCAGTCCTCATCATCTGTTTGAAAAACAGTAGGACAAAAATAGTCTTGATGAAAAGGAAAATGTTACAGATTGAGGTAATTGCTGTGCCAGATCTCTTCTTTTTGCTACAAAAGAGCCTTGGAGAATGTTACAATTCCTCTTCATTGCCTTCCCTGAAAATCACTGGACATGAGAGGCGTGGTAGTCATCTATCTCGGGCCTGTTGCTCATCGCATATTGTTATATACTAGAAGTGTGTCACAAACTGCAGCATTTTTTCCCAAACCAGAAAGTATTTGACAAGTGTTGGACAAAGAACAAGATTTTGGGGAGGTCTTCACTAAACAATAAGTTTACAATAATTCTTGGCTAACCCACAGCATTTTACTTTGAAGTACAATATGCATAATGCAATGAAAAGACTTCAAGAATTTGGTGTACGTAAGTATGTCCTTAAAGGCTCTTGATGGTGCCGTGAGTGAGTTTGAAAACTTTGGTGGGTGACTGCACAGCTGAGGGTGGCAGGGAATCTCTGCTCCTGAACCAGATAATGTTCTCATAAACCAGCATCCAGTAAAATGGAGCAGACCTCATGTGCAAGCAATATACACAAGTGCTGGGGCTGAACAGATGGCTCACAAGTGCAGAATAAGCTGCAGTCAGCAAATTCTCAGGAGTTTGCTTCAAGTACGGTTACATGACAAAGTCACTGGAAGGCAAGCAGGAGTATGGATTTCCAGCAAGTGAACCAACTGCCCATGTGCACATTCTCAATACACCGCTCTCTCAGAACATACTGACAGCTGAAATATATTTGCAAATGTCTTTATTAGTGAATTAACCTGGAAACAGGTGTGTTTCCACACAGGGGCACTCAGTCATCAATAGTGTAAACGTACTTGAATGATTTCTTACAAGGTTTTGGCCTACCTGACCAGCATTCTCCAAAACAATTGACAGCTCAGGGATCATGCCCATAAATCACTGCATGTAGCTGCTTCATTCTGGAGATTAAGAGAGTTCTAATGTGTGAATCCCAGCTTAGAAGAAGTCATTTACATGGCACAGCTTGTGTGTTGGGGGTATTGGGAGAGATCTCACAGGCCTTGCCGGAACATACCTTCAGACACCTCTTCAGATGTTGCACATTATCCCCACTGATTTAATTAAAGTGTATCATCTTTCATCTACCCTAAACGATATGCCCAATAGCAGTCACCCAAAACCTTGTTCTTGTCGCTAAATTTGATTTTAGTGGATCCAAGTAGATCCACCGGCCTGTTAGCCTCTATGGACAAATACCATATTGTCTGTGAAGAACCCTGGTTAACTGATAGTCAATGCATACAAAATAAGGCTCGTATATTCTTAACAACTACATGAAAACCAAAATCTTTGGAAAGATGTTATTCATATTTAAAAAGAAATGATGGCTTATAGTGTACGTAGAGCGAAGCCTTGACATAGCCCAGAAAGCCAACCACATCCTGGGCTGCATCAAAAGAAGCGTGGCCAGCAGGACGAGGGAGGGGATTCTCCCCCTCTGCTCCGCTGTTGTGAGACCCCACCTGGAGTACTGCGTCCAACTCCAGAGCCCCCAACATAAGAAGGACATGGACCTGTTGAACTTAATCCAGAGGAGGGCCACGAAGATGATCAGAGGGCTGGAGCAGCTCTCCTGTGAGGACAGGCTGAGAGAGCTGGGGCTGTTCAGCCTGGAGAAGAGGAGGCTCCAGGGAGACCTGAGAGCGGCCTTCCAGTGCCTAAAGGGGGCTGGTAAGAAAGCTGGAGACAGACTTTCTAGTAGTACCTGTAGCGATTGAACAAGGGGTAATGGTTTTAAACTGAAAGAGGGTAGATTCAGACTAGGTATAAGGAAGAAATTCATTATGAGGGTGCTGAAGCACTGGTACAAGTTACCCAGAGAAGTTGTGGATGCCCCATCCCTGGAAACATTCAAGGCCAGGTTGGACGGGGCTTTGGGCGACCTGATCTGGTGGAAGGTGTCCCTGCCCAGGGCAGAGGGATTGGAACCAGATGATCTTTAAGGTCGCTTCCAACCCAAACTGTTCTGTGATTCTGTGATGTGAATATGTGCCGTCTTCACCATGAGAAAGCTCTCTGGATTGCTCTGGTTTAATTCCCTGAGCTTGTGTAAGCCTCTCATTCACTGTCAGTGCAGTGGGTGAATAATTTTGACAGCCACTGCTCTTTTCTCATCAAAGGATGTAGTGAATGCCTTGTGTTTAGAAATGGAACCTTATCTTGACTGAAGCTCTGTCTACACCACCTTTTCAATATTGTAAAAATCTTCATTTGACCTAACAATCACATCTTTCCTGACTATATTATCTCCGGTTCATTGATCCAAGAAACATCAATTATCTCTATTAAACACAAATACTTTCAATAGGGATTTTCTACATACCATGCAAAAGTTCAGCATTTAAATATGCAGCATTTTACAGATAATTCTAGTGTTCTATAACATTTTGATGATCTTCTTTCTGCTTATTTGCTGTGTTGAGCACAAACATGAAAACTGGCTTTTTCACAGCATGTGCACCGCTAGAAAACTTGAATTATTTTGAGGAAGTAAAATCTTCCCGACCCAAACGGCAGTAAAAGTCCACTTTGTCACAGCAATATCACAATGATGAATGTTCAAGGGCAAAGCTTTGATTAATGACAGCTGCAGTTTGGATTTCACTGATGGTGGTTTTGTACCTCCTTCCAGACAGCTGCACACTTACCACAAGTGTCTAACTAGACATATTTATTATGCCAGTTTGGTTAAATAGTCGTATAAATTGAGCATATGGATCCTTGTATAATTTGCATGTGCAGCACGTGACTGTGTTATGTCAAGTAGGCTTCTAAGAGAAGAATAGCCGTTAATTCAGCTGAGATATTCCTGTTCTGTTAAATTAAGGAGGTCCTTGATTAGGTTCCATAGAAGGGAAATCCCAGTGTGTAAAGGGTCCTGGGGGTGAAGGGTTGCAGTTTTCCTCTATTCAGGAGCACATTTAATACACTTAAAGTTGTCCGGTACTTTCACATGCCCTTCCAAAATGCTGAGTTTAGCAAAAAATTAGGAAATCTTGTGTGCACATGGCGAACCGTAAAGCAGGTATACTGCCTTTAAATAAGCTTTTTCCTATTGTATGTCCTGTTTTTTATAAATGTGAAGGACTAGTTAGCATTTATGCTGCTGAAGTTGTTGTGCAGGTTTGCGACGGTAAGCGTTAAGCGGGGTACGGTGGCAGCCAGCTGCAGTGAGAGTCCTGAATGACTGGTTTCACCCGTAACTGTTACTGCAATGGGATTAAACTGGTGGTTGTGCAGGGATTGTTGGGAACTTGTATTTTGCATACGAGCAAGGCTGTAGAGAAATCATCGGTATGATTCGTAACGCACATTCCTGGCTATTTTATTGTGCAACTATTCTAACAACTCTAAATTAGGGGACATGATGATGTTTGTCTTTCGCCACTTTATGCCCGGGCATCTCCTGCAAAATACAAGCTCCCATCTCTGTTTCTGTTACTCTCCTCTACACATCTCTTTAAATATTAGCATTTTAAAGCTATCCATATTTAAATTCTTTGCTATTTTGTACCCTTGACAGTAAGTAATATAAAAAGGCGGGTGATACACCTCGGTAGATACCAGACAAGCTTCAGGGCTTTGCTGAGCTCCATCCCCTGACCCTGCCTCTGTCTGAGCGAGATTTCCAGCCCTGCTTGGCATGACCATGCTTGCCCTCTCCTTGCCCCAGGTACTTTCTCCACAACTTACTGTTCCCTGCAGTGTAAATCCTGATTTACCTTGAGGGAGCAGGGCAAGAGTCTGACCCCACCCAAGGAGCTTACACTTTTTTTTTTTTGTGATCATGTTCAGCAGTGTTGCAACACAGAAGGAGATGCAGAGCAATTTATGGCTTCAGGATTAGCTTTCCGTGTGAGTTATTACTGACAGGTAAGGTGCAAAGAGTACGCGGCTCAAAGACTCATTTTTTTTTTGTTCAGGAACTGCAGTCATGAAGGTAGTAAAATCCTACCAGGTGGTTCTAGAGTCTCACACATCGCTGCAAAAAAAACCCCAAGAAGTTGTTGAGCTAGACAAAATGCCTGGCTCCCCCATCACTGGCAGATTCAGATAAATCAGTGTCATTTCTTCCTTTTTCCTTTGTGTACTCTTCAGTGCATTCTCCTCACAAGCTAATAACTCAAAATGTGTAGTAGTGTTTAAAATGGAAGTATGTTAAGAAATATCTTCTTTCCTATTGTTTATTGTTCTTTCTATGCGTACAATACACTGTGTTCCTTAGGATAAGGAATTATTGCAGGCGATGCAGTTTTTGGGGGGATTGCTCTCGAGGGGGAGATTTATAGCATATGAATTTTTGGTTTTTTTTGCTTGACAAGGTATGGGAACAGTGAGTGAGACTTATCACCAGGTGGCACCATTAACCCAAGTTATATTTCAGCTAGGTGAGTGCAAGGAAGTTCATGTTCAAAAGGAACTTAGTAGAAAGATTGCTCTTTTCACCTTTCTTTAGGGTCTAGGTAAATACACAACACAGAGAACAGGCCAAATTCTTCTTCTGTTCACTGGCACGTTTCAAATTATTTCACAAATTTGCTGTGTTATAATCTGGTGAAGGGTATTCCACAGTTTGTGTATGCTAAGTAAACTACACACCTGTATTTCTCCATAAAGCACCTTCCTGCTTATATATTTTGCAATATTCTGCACATCTGGTGCATCAAAATGCCACATTTTCCCTAGTGAAATCCCAGAACAGCACCAGGGAATTCTCGTATGGAAATATTTGTGTCTGAATATTGTTTGAACATTTTTAGACTACACTCTGTGAACCCAAACAATAAAAAAAAAATCCTTTTTCCTTGCTTATTAGTGAGTAGCACCACACACGTTGCAGAGCAGATGACGATTCCCATCACTGCTTGCTGTTCAGAAGCGGTGGTGGTGGCCCGGCTCCGTGTCGGAACCGGTTCCGTCTGTATCTGCTTGCGTGGCTTCTCGGCGCTCGCGGGATGGTGTAGCTGTCCTCTGAAGCAAAGAACAACACTTTTCCTATAGCAGACATTTAAAGAGCTTGAGTCAAAAAGTTAAGAGTTTCTTTTGATGTGATTGGATTCCTTTCTAAATGGCTTTCGGTGAATTTTATCAGCTCCATCCTAAGATGGTAAACATTATTGTGATTTTTTTTTCCTAAACATTGATATTAACCTAATGACAGGAAACTAGGATGACTCTTGGCAAACAGCAAATTCTTGTTCTTCTTTTGCTCAGGTATTAAAGAAACACAAGCCATCAGCTAGTTCTTTCTGAATATGCTGGAATATTTAAAGTGAGTAGTGTTTTAGCTAGCAACCTTAGGGATTATTTAAAGCACAATTGCAGGATGCAGCCTGTAGTTCCTATTTAGCTCATAGAAGTAGGAACATAAAAGTAAGCAGGAAAACAGAGATTTATACTTTAAAAGATTGTTTCATTAAACTTGTATTAGATTGAAACCATGAAATGGATATTGTTCATGGGAATTGTGAATCGTAAGGTCATGTTAAAACACAATTTTTTTAATGCTAGAACGTATACTCTGGTTCCAGTGATTTCTGGGGCTTTACTAGGTAGAATTGTATTATGCTAAATTGCAAGTCATGCTGCAATTCAAGTCATGCATATTTTATGTGTTTTCTTGCCTTTGCTTGCTTCTCTGGTCAGGTGTGAAAGTCAATGATTATGCAGTCTTTGTGTCGGCGTCCAATCTTTCTGTTCGTGGTTGAGCAGAGCCAGTGGAGTCTCCGTCCTCGGAAATATTAAAAACCTGAGTGGATGCGGCTCTGAGGAACGTATCTTGTTAACCCTGCTTGGGAAGGGAGGTTGCAGTAGATCTCCAGAGGTGCCTTCCAACCTCAACCACTCCCTGTTTCTGTGTCTATCAGAGGAAAGGTCTTAGCAAACAGAATTTCCAAATATCTCTAATTAAGCCTGCACAATGCCTCAAGTGGAAACTGCAGAATTGTTCTCAGGTAGACTCCTTGCTCATAAAGATAAGAGCAGTATTCAGAGCATTTGGAAAGAATGGTTCTCTCAAGATTTGCATTACCCTGCAGTTTTTTACTGATATTTACCCGTTACAACACAATAGATAATATAAATGCCTGTTTATCTTCATCCCCTAACAAAGCAGAAAATGTGCATGGTTACGTAGTGAATAGAAAATGGAAAGAGTCAGCAATACAATATCTTATAGAAAGAAGTGCCATTAAGCATCTTGCAAAAATATTGTCAGTTATAAAAAATCCTGTAAGTACTACATACCTTTCCAAGTTTCAATGGGCTGACTCAGTGGACCTTTTAAATAGCAGCAATAGTAGTGTTGTTACAATGATGGTCTGAGGAAGAAAGTGAGACAAGGTTTGTAGAGAGAAAAAGGCAAAAAGGGTGTTTTTTTGACTGAAGAAGGGATTTCCTGGAAGAGTGCTTCTTTAATTTGATTATACTGGTTTGTGTAATAAAGGCAATCTGAATCACTGACATTATCAAATGCGTCTGTGGTCCAAAAGTGTTCTATATTTTCACTATTTGAAGGATCCAAATGGTGTATCAGGTAACAGGACTATCAGTCCTGAGTCATGGTATTGTATTTGTCTATGTTTTTCCAGTTTCTCTCACTTATAAATGTAGGTGTGGACATAGTGGCAAAAGGGAAATGTATCCTATGTGTAGATAAAACTCTTTATCTAGGATACTACCTCCAGTAGAATTCTCAGCATCATAAAAAACAAATTCCATAGTAACATAAATCCTAAACTCCTTGGCACCATAAACCACTCATAATACTTCAACCCATTTCTTTTCACTATTTTCCTGGGGTTTTAAAAATGTTTGTATTTCCTCTTTGCTTATTTCTCCGTATTTTTTTCATGTCTCTCTGTGATTTTTTTTTGTTTAATTTGATTTGCCCCTTTTTTTTTTTTGTTTTTAATTTTCTGCAGTCAGTAGCAGGTCATTGATTTTGTACAGGGGCACTGTCTGGATTTCCAGTAAGTACTGCAAGGATCCAAATATTTTCCTGAGTATGATGCTGCAGGCAGCTACCTGTACTTATAACCGATTCTGATCCTGACAGCTTTAAATTATTGCTGTTTGCTTGCCTGCAAGCCCTCACTGAAACTGAAATTCTTGCACAAACCCTAGTATGTCAAGAAAACTGTAGGCAAAGCATATGAAGAAAGCGATGTATCCATCACTGACAGTAGAGCAGTGCATGACCATTCTTCAGTGGCTGGTCAGTGGTGAACTGTGGCATCATCAGGCGTGGTTTCAGGTCAGAATGTCTATGTGACCTTGTATCTGCTTTCCAAAAGTACCTGCACATGTGTAGGCAACCCATTAAGAGTTTATCTCGTCTTCTGTTAAGAGCTTGCGTATCGTATACGTTATTATTTATATGTTACTCATCTAAAATGGAGAACTGGCAGGTGATCACTTTAACTGAAATGGAGTAGATCTGATTTAAACTAACCATAAATTTAAACAGGAGCTTTTCAAGAATCCTGATCTAGATGAAATTTTTTGCGAGTGATTTTTTTTTTATTTTTATTTTTTTTTTTTAATAAATCTGAAATAACCAGAATTATTTCTAAATGCCATTCATATTTGGCCAGGACTGCTGGCTGAAAAAGAATCATAGAATCAGAGAATAACTCAAGTTGGAAGGGACTCGTGAAGATCATCGAGTCCAACTCCCTGCCCCTCACAGGACGACCTGAAACTAAAGCATATAACAAAGAGCATCATCCAGCTGCTCCTTGAACACTGACAGGCTTGGTGCCATGACCACTAGAAGAAGAAAACATGACAAAGATTTTTAAAGTCGGTGTTTTCTAAATCTGGCATTTTGTTCCCCGATAGAATGTAGCTAATTTTTTTTTTTAAATTGACAGCCCACCAGTCCTGGAATAATAAAAACACCAGTTCAGAAAGCTGGAGCGTTTTTCCTTTTTAAAGCCAGACAAAGCAGTGAATTAAGCACAATACAAATTTTAGCCTACTTTCTTGATAAACCAGAGCTTATGAATCTATATGGGTAGGGTATGTGCTGGTGTGTTTTCCTTCCTCTCATCCCCATGCCAGTCATAACTTTTGATCACTTTTTACCAATTCAGACTAAAAAAAATAGCTTTCTGAAAGGTCTCTTGAGAGCATGCCACCTCTTGCCGCACTTTGTAGATGAAGAACTGGAGTTCAGGAGAAGCAGGTGCCAAATTTGTTCAGCCATTCAGACATCTGCACACTTACCTAGGTCATCCAAGAGGTTATTTAAAGGCTTCTAGCACTTCTACGTATATTTTGAAGTGTGGCTTGAGAGGACTAGATCAAATATTATTAGTGGAGTCTAAAGAAAGAAAACCATAGCTATTCCATTGTCCTTATTTTTAAATTTTCTAACCAGCTCTTCTTTGGCCATACCTCTGTGCTCAGCTTGCTCCCTGCCATGCTGATGAGAAATGGGAGAATGACTGGGCCGTTCTGGTTCACGTTGTCGGGTTTTTCCCCTCTTCCTTATGCGTCCTCCCAGATTTGTTCCCAGCCCAGCTATCAACGCTGGTGTGTGTCCACCCAACGTTAAACCCAGTACTGCTTGGTGTGTATTTCAGTCCTGCTTCGAGCAAATCTCTTGAGAATTTGGGTCTCCTCCTTCCCAAGAAGCATCCTTGTGCTAAGCAGGGGAGGTTTTATGTGCACTTTTATTTTATATTGTACACTAGAGAGCAGCATATTAGAGGGCTGCTTTAACGCTGAAGGAAAGCAGACCCTGAAAAGATTTAGGTTTCTTTTCCGAGTTCCTGTGGGAAAATATAAAAGCATTTTATATATCACTGAACTAGGCAGTAGCTGACAAATAATTTCCTGTTTGGGGGAATGGAGATACGTGTAGCCGCTTGCTTTCAGTAGGTGTAACTGACCCAGCTACCCACATAAGCGAATAGCACAGGTTTTCCGTTCTGCTTGTGTTCTGAAATTTGAATTTCCAATCATCTCCTTTGCTTTAGGTTAATTAGTCAAACTTAACTGAATTCAACCAGCTGCTCTACACTTTCTCCAAGCAATATAAAATGCAACAATGCCTGACTCATGCTTGTTTACAATTTTTTTTATATAGGTGTAAATGATAAATTCTCATGTTTCCTCTGCTTTGTTTTATTGGCTACACATCAGAGAGATCCAAGAACTTTCTAGAAAAGCAAACTTCTTAAATTTTCACATGCTGTGTGGCTCTAGAGCCCTTGTATCATTGGCTTGCTCTGATTCTTAGTTGATTCAGAGCCTAAATCAAATTTGTAGAGAATACTGATCACCCAAATGACTCTGAAAGTGTTTTTCCACGGCTATACCTAAGGAGCTTACAGTAGAGTGTAAGGAAAGACAGAGTCCAGCAGAGGCAGGCTCTAAAGAAAACACACAGAAAAGTGAGCGTAGTGGTGTTTGGGCACATTTTCCCCAAATCCAAATAAATCTAGGCTTATAAATATGCCAAAGAGCTGTATCTTCCTCATGGAAGTTAATCACTGTTTTTGAGAAATGAGATTCCCACTCACATACCGTTGTACACAACTATTTCCAGTGTGGTTACTGACCGTGCACTGAGATAACAGGGACAATGCAAAGTCGTCTCCATCAGTGGTGGTGTTCCTCATACCCCTGAAAACTGTCCTGGCCTCCTGCCCAAGTTGGACAATCCCTGGACCCTGTTCTTCAGAAAACTCTTCTGGATTGGATTCCTTCCTATGCCAGCAGATATGCTTTTGACCAAGAGAAATGTTCTGCCATCCTTAAAGTATTAACTTGTGAGATGGAATAGCCAACTTGATGTGTTTGCATAAGTCCACTTTTTTACAGCTGGAGGCTGTTTGCCCGGCAGGATGACTGCTTCTCGCCTGGTCTCTACCCCGTTTGATTTGTTTTACTTGTAGCCATGCTACAAATTAAAATTTCCGTGAGTTTAACTCTGACTCACTTGAATACACGAACCTTTCCGGGTGTAGTTCACCGAGAACGTCCATAATATAACTGTAAATAAATTAGTTGGGCAGAGGTGCCTGTGTCTCTGTCTCTGCATAAGTGTGAGCATCGTGCTGGTGGAGGCGACTGACGTCCTGCCTGGGTAGGAACTAGGGGCAGGTAAGCTTGTTCAAGGGAAGAAGTTCCTCTCATTATTGGATTTGTTAGTGTAACCCTAACTATGATGCTGTGCTCGCCATATAAGTAGCAAGTCAATAATTCCATAGAAACTTGGTAACAACTATCAGATCTGTACAGCTATGGATGCTGTCTGTGCATAGTTTTATTTGATTGCTTTTTTTTCCTCACACTTCTCTTCCCCCAGTACATCTGTACTCAAGACATTTTATTTGGTCAACACAGACCTGTGCAATGCGAGGGGAAATTTTTTTTTTCTGTGTGGTTATTTGGTTCTAGCATTCAAATATGTCATATTCAAAGGAAATACGTCACTGAAACGTCCGTTTTTAAACAACCCGTCTTTAGCTGAAACACTGGTGATTCTTCATGAAGAAATCTAGAGGATGAACACGAATAAACAGAATAGAAAAATCCTGGGAAATAAGAGGCAGTATTGCTCTTCTTTTCGTTCCTGTGGTCTGCTTCTGGAAATTGGCTAGACTGGGATTTAAGTGAGCCTAAAAGACAGGAGATCAGAAAGAAAATGAAACACGTCCAAAATTCACTCTTACATAACAGGACAATAACTGGAAAGGGAAATCCTTACAATAGTTGCATCTGTGCTTTTTGCAAGAGGGTGATAAAAAAGCAAAAGAAATCTCTTCATTTTCAAGATAGCTTCAGAAAGCAACCAGACATGGAACCACCTCCCACCCTTCACTGCCGGCGGCTGTTGCGTATGATGTCCTTGGATGCCCAAAAGATCAGGCAGCCTGATCCATCCAGCCCATGTAACAGGGATCAAAGACATTTCTCCATCTACAAACTTAAGCTTATGGTAAGTGCATCCTTTTACTAAGTTGCACAATATTTTCATATTAAATGGTATTAGAGCCTTTTTTGGTAATTACGCTAAAGCACAAACACCTGCTGGTTGTTGTGAACTTGGTAAATGAAAGAAAGGCTGTAACACAGCATAAGAAAGTCATGATGACTCTATCGTGAAGTGCACAAGTTGATATTCCTTTCTTTTCTTTTTCAGCTCTCTGAAAATGAAGAGGACAAATTGAAAGTTATAGCCTGAGAAAATTAATAGGATGTCTGACTCTTGAGGGGGCAAAATTGTGGATCAGTCCTCTCATGTGGCAATGCATTATGAGAAGCAAAAAAAAAGGTATAATTTAAAATTACTTCATGTTCTCAGTATGAACAGGCAGAACATGTGCCAATGGGAACTTTACATCCAGTTTTTTATTTTCATAAATTAGAACTCTGTTAAAAAAACCACCAAAAGCAAAACGCCTAATCTATGACTTGATGATCTCAATATATTCACCTATCTGGAAGTTTCTTCTGTGGTATTTTTATTCATTTAATCAAATGATAGTCTTTGTATGGCAAGCACATTTTCCTTCTCTCTTGAGGTAAAAGCACCTCTACTCCCAATGACTAAATCTCAGTTGCAGTTCATTTACAGCATAAAGTCAGAAATTAGATGAAGTTTCAGCATCTCAGGGGTCATTCAGTCAGGACCAGAATGGGCAGAGAATAAGGTCACATTTTGACACTGGGAAGGCGTCTGGTTGTTAGCGGCAACATGTGAAAGATCAACTCAAAAACCTGAAACCAAACAAGCGTTTTGCACTTGATTGGTGTGAAATGTGTGTTCATATTTTGGTCTGGTTCCACAGAATTTAAATGAGAGTCTACATTTGTGGTGGCACATAGTCAAAATCACTCTTGGCCAGCTGGATACCACATGCCTTTCTTGAATTCAGAGGATTATTACACTGGATCATTAAATTTCTAATTTAACGCTCATTATACATGAAGAAAGTATTCTTCTCTCTTCGTGTTATGTCTTTTTCTATTTTTCTTAATACAAGCTTAATAACTACCAAGCCTTATCTTCCCCTTAAGAAGAAGCAATTACTTTTAATCTAATGGAAAACATGTATGCTTGAGAAATCAATAATTCTGCATTGTAAACATATTGTCATCAACACTGAAGGTTAAGTTTGATCACATTTGGATTCTCAGTTACTGAAGGTATTCGACACCAAAATGTTTTCTCTAGAGACCAAGGTGGAACAGTCTTCACTGGGCTTGTCTTGCTGACTTCTCACAAGATACTTATGACAGTGGTCCATGAGATGTCTGTGCCAACACTTATCCACAGGCTGTTAGCAGCATACAGCGACTGTTTCTTAAGTTCTTCTGTATCCTTTCTGAAGTGTAGAATCATAGAATCACAGAATGGTTAGGGTTGGAAGGGACCTTCAAAGATCATCTAGTCCAACCCCCCTGCAAGGTGCAGGGACATCTCCAACTAGATCAGGTTGCTCAGAGCCCTGGCCAACCTGGCATGGAATGTTTCCAGGGATGGGGCATCCACCGCCTCTCTGGGCAACCTGTGCCAGTGCTCTACAACCCTCAGTGCAAAAAATTTTTTCCTAATATCCAATCTAAATCTACCTCCCTCTATTTTGAAACTGTTATCCCTAGTCCTGTCACAACAGGCCCTACTGAACTCATCTCCCCTTCTTTCCTGTAGGCCCCCTTGAGGTACTGGAAGGCCGCTATCAGGTCTCCCCGGAGCCTCCTCTTCTCCAGGCTGAACAGCCCCAACTCTCTCAGCCTGTCCTCATAGGAGAGGTGCTCCAGCCCTCTCATCATCTTCGTGGCCCTCCTCTAGACCCTCTCAACTGGTCCATGTCCTTCTTGTAAGGGTGTGAGGGTGTCTATTTCTGGATGTATCTCAGTGCAGACACATTGATTCCTTTGCTATTTTCCCGGCTGAATTCCTGCTCAGACTAAGTCGATATAGGTGGGGATGGAACCTGCACACTTTAGAGCACTCCCCATACTCTTCTTTACCTCTAGATGTAGTAGCCTGTCTCTGGGAAGGGATGTCATTACTCTGTGGAGAGGAATTAGCCTGTGCAAGAACAGGATCAAATTCTCAGTAATGAAAAAGATGCATCTGTGTACAGTGGGAAGAATGTCATGAGGATTTCAGGGGCTCGTGCAGGCATTGCTAAAAAGTGACGGGAGTTGGGAGGAATCTGAAAGTAGGATTGGGATGCATGGAGATGGTTTGTGGCATAAAGAGGCTATAGGGACACTTTCAAAAAACTCATATAAGACTCTCCTGATTTAGCTGTGCTCTCTATTGTCTTTTTAGATGTCAGAAAGCTTTCCTGTTTACCATGTCAGTTTAAGATACTTGTTTCTTTCCTACAGCACTTACGATGTCCCAGTGCCTCAGGTTACATCCTTGGGAGAAGAATGCTCTTGAATAAAGTGAAAATAAAACTAGTTACTTAAGATCAAATGGACTATATAGAAATGAATATTTCTACAAACATAAGTGAAGAAATAAAAAACAGATTTACTCTGCTTACACCCAGATTAAATCAGAAAGGTCTCTGTCTCCCTTTTTCTTGCAGACTTGCTCTAAATGCTTTCCTGATGCACACCTTCTAGGGAATTATTTTATCCGTGCATGTCTTACATTTCAGGTTTACATGCATCAAAGGGAATCTCGTCCTGGCAGAAAGCTTAGTTTATCAGAGCTGATCTTTAGCAAGTCCCTCAAAGGGTCTGAATGGGTTTAATCTTTACACTCTGCATGTGTACTTCTTTTCCCCTCATACTTATTCAATATATTTTCAGTCATTTAGCTAAAATGAGGGGTCTTAAAATCTTATACCAAGTGTCATCTCCTGTAGTATACTGGCTACTCAATAGCTCTTTGATTAAAGAAGATCACCTTCTCTCTGATTCGTTTTATCCATCCATGGCTGTTTATATTTTATATTTGATTATGTTGCATTTTATAGCTGTGCATCAGGATATAAAATATGGTTAGTATAAACATCTAAATGGTGCAGAGGTATGCAGGTCAATGAGACTGGGTAGGATAGTAACTAAATAGTTTAGATAGAATCATAGATTTGGGATGGCTAAGCTAAGTTTCTTCTTCTGTGTAACAGTAACTGTCAGGAATAAGGCTGGGAGAGATTCCTGGGGAAATACTGTCAGAGTCTTGATGAAGAGTACTGGGAAATCAGAGGATACACTGGATTTTCCCCAGCATTAACACAGGTTGTTTGCAACTGCAGAAAGAAATTGAATGTTGCTTCCACTCCCTGAAGTCAGCGTTATCATTTGCTATAGTCCATCCTGAGTAGCTGGAACATTTACTGCCACGAGAAGGAATGAGGCCGTCCTCCTTTCCTACGTTAATACTAATTCATATAATACAGAATTGTATGGCTACAGTAAGTTTGTAGATTATTGCTTATCCCTGTCCCCATGAGTCATATTGGACTCTGCCACAAATGTTCAGAGTGGAAAATCATTGAAATGCATGCCTCAGTTTCCCTCATTGCGAAATAGAGACCATTATACCTGCCTGCCACAGGCAGTGTTGTGGTGGTTGCCTGTAAGCAAGGAAATTTTTATCCCTAGAGACATTTTTGGAGACATTTTTGCAGCTGCAAGAAGGTTATACTTCCCTGTCTGAGGAGAGTCAGTGGTTTCACTGTGCTAGCCTGTGCTGCAGGAACTGTGAGGAGGGGGTATGGGTAAAGGTATTAATAATAAGTGAAATAACCAGTACCCTCAGGTCCCTTTCCACCAGGCAGCTTTCCAGTGACTCTTCCCCAAGCCTGTAGCATTGCATGGGGTTGTTGTGACCCAAGTGCAGGACCTGGTAATCAGCCTTGTTGAACCTCAGCCTGTCCAGATCCCTCTGTAGAGTCTTCCTACCCTCAAGGAGATCAACACTCCTGCTTAACTTAGTGTTGTCTGCAAACTTACTGAGGGTGCACTTGATCCCCTCATCCAGATAATTGATAAAGACATTAAACAGAACTGGCCCCAAAACTGAGCCCTGGGGAATACCACTTGTGACCCGTCGCCAGCTGGATTTAACTCCATTCCCAACTCTTTGGACCCAGCCATCCAGCTAGTATTTTAACCAGTGAAGAGTACGCCAGCCCAAGCCGTGAGCAGCCAGTTTCTCCAGGAGAATGCTGTGGGATATGGTGTCATCTAGGTAAACAACATCTACAGCCTTTCCCTCATCTACTAAGCGGGTCACCTTGTCGTAGAAGGAGATCAGGTTCGTCAAGCAGGACCTGCCTTTCGTAAAGTCATGCTGACCAGGACTTGTCCAGTACGTGCCATGTGATAGCACTCAAGATGATCTGCTCCATAACCTTCCCTGGCACTGAGGTCAGACTGACAGACTTGTAGTTCCCCAGATCCTTCTTCTGGCCCTTCTTGTAGCTGAGTGTCACATTTGCTAACTTCCAGTTAACTGGGACCTCCCTGGTTACCCAAGACTGCTGGTAAATAATGGGAAGTGGCTTGGAGAGCACTTTCAGCAGCTCCTCCTCACTGGGGAGGCGTTCCTCTACCTGGGTGCATATCCCACAGGTGTGCTCGCTGCTGCCAGCCCGTACCGGCATAAGGGCAGGGCACACCCTGTAGCTGGATACTGGGGTGGCAGCGTGTTCCCACTGGAGTTCTGTGTGGGAAGCTGCGTCAGTTGTGGTGTGTGCAGAGCTTAGAGTGGTTAAGTATAACCTTGATGGTTTTCGAGTCACTGCTTGATATGGGTGGGATGTCTCATCTGTTTTGGGATTGGTGAGAGTAGTCTCAAAGTCAGCCCTACATGTCGATATAAATATAGCTGTCAGTTTTTACCTCTGAGCATATGCTTCTCTCTGCATATGTATGCTCTGGATTTTGGTTTTTTTTTCAGTGCGTCTTTGTGCAGATATTTTCACTCTCTGGTTATAGCTGGAAATAGTGGAACAAATTCTTTTATCCTCTTATGGTGATATAATTGTGCAACAACTTCCCTGACTGCAGAATTACTTGTCATAGATAACACTGCAGCCTTTATTTGTATCAGTTCCTACAAATTTGACCCACTCCTGTGGCATGCACTGCACTCTTCTCACCCAATGTCCAACATCTTGCAGCGTCAGGGCTTTGCTAACTCCTTTTTCTTTTGTGTGTGTGTCACTGAATGCTCCAAATGGATGAGACCTTGACATTTTTGGTCATATAGAGGACATTGAAAATCTGAAAATACTTTAAGTATCTTAAAACTCTTCCTGATTTGAGATATTCCCCTCACCTATGCATGCCCCACAGAGACGCAAAGCTCTTTTCAAACCAGTTCCTGTACTTCTGCTTTGCTGTTGCATTTTGCTTTCTATGGTCACTTTTTCTTCCCTTCAGCCATCGCCTATCTTCAGTGAGCCTCTTGGCCTTACACTTACCGTTCTGGATGCATCCCTCTGTACATTGTAAGTCAAAGCTCTGTGAGTAGCAAAGTGGCTTCGCTCTCACTCTTCAAATGTCCTTCAGTAATGTGTGTATATCCCTGTGCCACTCAGTGTGTTCACAGCAGACTGAAAGAAAATACAAAGAAACGTGTGCCAGCATCTTCCTCGAGAGTGAGAAAATTTTGTGTGTGGGAATATTTATCTGTTTCATGTCTCCTAAAAGCAATTAAGAACACTATTAGCCGCTATTTAAAATGTCAGCATTACCCATAACTACCATGTGATAGTGCCTTGCATTGCTACAGTTTTCCTTTGTATTCCATAATTAAAGCATGTTAGTTGAAGAAATATGGTACTATTTGGCATATGTTGACTTTTGAACACTTCTTACCTTATCTGTCCTGAGCCATAGCTGTTTGCCAGCTGATCATCACTGCCTACCAGTGCCTTTCTTCAGACTGCATGAGACAGATCTGTTCTTCTGTACAGTGTCATGGGGAGTGTTTTTCATATCGCACCCTTGTCAGAGCATATGGCTTTGACCCTGAACCTGTTAAAGCGGAGACGCTATGTTGAGTCAACAGTTTTCAAAGTTGTAATCAGGTTAACCGAACAAAATTTCAGTGACAAAGTTTTCTAGCAGTGTCATTTGCATCTGGGATGATGCTTTATTCTTTCTGAATCAGTCTTTCCTGAATGCTAATGATTCTCCAGCTAGTAGTAGACACATTGCTAGTAGCAGGAACATCCCATTGCTTCTTGAAGCTTTTTGTAATCATACAATATTTCTATGTCTACTGAAAGGCCCTGCTTTTACATCAGATTTATATGAGAACTAATCTATCCTTTTATAGCCCCAGCATGTTGAATGCCTCTTTAAAGGTTCAGCAAAGATGGCTGCACTACAGGGAAGATTGTCTCCTTATGAAACTCCGCTTTGAAATGAGCTAACAGCAATGATGAAGCTTAATAAAATTTAAAAATTGGTGTAAAACTGCTGATTGGTGTAAAACTGCTGTAAAACTTCTGGAAGACCTTAGAAAGCGGAGGATAAAAATCTCACATTAAATATTCTGGAAGAGCTTCAGTTACTTGGGTGAGGCACAGAGCTGAATCCTTTATGAAGTTCACTCTGGGTCAAACAAATGGATCAGCTTTTCCATTTTACATCTTATCTGAAAAGTGTCATCTCTGAATGCAACATGCTGCCTCAAGCAGCTGTTCGCTACTTAATCGTATAAAAATCATCTCACCACTCCAAGAGCATCTGGAAGCAATGATGGTGTGACTTTGCTCAACCTAGTTCAGATTGGATTCCAGAAAGGATCCCTAAACAAGACAGAGCATCTACAAACTTGGTCAGTTATTAACTAACCTACTTGATACTCCATACACATCTGAGAAACAAGCTAGGGACAGTGCTCTGTATTTGTTGATACCTTGTTCTTCCATTTTTTGTTACGACAAAGAACTTTGGCATGAAATAGGAGTTTTAGGCCAGATGCACAGAAGTACATAGGTCCCCAGGTGCCACTAATTTCAGCTTAACTTAAGTGGATTTGTGGACCGAAGACTTGACATCTTGCGTATTTACAGCTTCCAGATGGTTTTGCTTTATAAGAAGTCGTGGTGTTGTGTCATAGCAACCTCATGGGATCTCAGTGCAGAATGAAAAAGGTGTTTAGGCCCTTGTGTCTGCAGGAGAGCACCTACAAGGATCTATAAAACATCTTTGCACACACTGACTTTTGGTGAAAGTTGAATTCTTAAGGTTTATGTATGCTTTAGTAAATCCCACTAGCCATATTGCTTGCTTATTTATGTGCCTTCAAAAATCTGACCCAAGGAGTGCTGGTGTAGCAAGGATCATAAATCTCTATATACAGATATTTCCACTGAGTCCTCCACCTTTTTCCAAGCAGATATCAGACCCCGTTCAGCCTCATGACTCGAGTCGTCATTTACAGCAGTACAAAGCAGGCCAGCTTTTATTCCTTCATAGCTATGATTTGCTACTTAAAGACACTAACAAAGAAAATCAGCTCTAAACTCAATTTAATCAGCCAATCAGGATACCTTTATGGCTGTTTTAAGGTTTTGGAAGTGCAAAGGAGCTGAAACGTTATCTGCTCTAATTATGTGAGTACAAAGTAGGTGAAAAAATGCTACTTCTGGGACAAGGAGATGAAAATTTTGATATAATAGTGTCTGTCAGTCACTGCACAGGTGCCGTACCGTTGGACAACCAGTCCGCAGTCCAGATGGGGGGCAGATAGTGAGGGCATAATCACTCTCTTTGACTAGAAGTGATGCCACTGGTCAAAAGAGTTTCCTAAGCAGAGCAAGCGTTTCTTTAAAGCTTTCTAGTGGAGCTGATGAAACAATGGCCTTGGGCAAACTTATCCCATGGCTTCATCCACCGTACCCTTTCTCGAAGTTTTCTGGCTGTGGAGGATCAGTTTTGTGAAGGAAACATTCAGCCAGGCTCTGTTTAATCTTTTCCTTTGTAACTGCAAAGCTGTTAGCAACTGTGGCAAACATTTCCTCTCCTGGATTTTCATTGTTGTCAAATGCTTGCAGAATTACGATTTTGTATGTATTAAATTACTTTCACTAGTGTTTATGCAGCATTGCATATCATTATATAAAGTCTCATTCCCATATTCTTAATCACTGTTGTACTTTATTCTGGGGGTGTTATCATTACATGAGTATTGCTGTCTGTTTTTTGCTTTTTTTTTCCAATTGACTGAGTTTTATCCTAAGTTTCAAAGTCGTGTTGATCTTGTTCTGTCCACAACTCAGTGAACCAATATAACTGCTCCCATTGCCACGAGACGTGCACCACGCTGCACTTTTGGAGTTATTATTTCAGCAGTATGGACTCTTGTGCATGCATGCATGTGTGTGTGCTCTGTGTTTCTGTCACTCAATAATCCTATTTCTAGGTAGTGTGGGGCTTAAAATGGAATGAAAAATCTTAGGTTTTGTTATTTCAGGAATTGTTTTTTTTTGGTTTTTTTTGTTTTTTTTTTTTAGAAAATAAACTTATCTCGTTTAAGATTCAGCTTCTGCCATCAGATGCTCAAGCATACCCGGTAAAACTAAGCGGAGTTGTGTGTATGTACTTCATGAGCAGCTGAAGATGTCCCTGCTCCTTGCAGGGGGGTTGGACTAGATGACCCTTAAAGGTCCCTCCCAACCCTAGCCAGTCTAAGATTCTATGATTTTCTCCTTTCGTTCTCTCTCTTTTGTCTGGCAGCCAGTCTTCATTTGGCAACTTCTAAAAATTTAATTAAGGTACAAGTGATTTATCTTTCAGATCATCTATGAAAAAATAGTATGCCCTAGGAAAATCCAAGATCATTTATCTGGCTATACTATTTTTATATTCTTTTATATAGAGCTTCTCAATCTAGTATTAGATCAACTAGTAATTCTTTGGTAAAATTCTGTGGGTAAATTTTATATGCTTGTTGCAAGTCTTTCCAATTATTCTATACATTTTCTTTGCTGAAATGTCAAGTTTAAAATAAGCCCGCTGCCATCCCTCCCTTCCCTCTGCTTGGAAATTTGGCTCAGAAAAGCAGCATCCGTCAATGGATCGAGCTGGAGGTGAAGTGCCAAGAACTTGCAAAGTCTGCTCCTGGCACAGCCAAGCGCTCATGGTGAGCAGGGCCCTTCTCCACGCTGAACTCTGAAGGAGCCTCAGGCTGGCCTGGAAACGTGCAGATATGGTTTTCTCCTTTGACTTCATCGAGTCCGCGTTTTTAAGCCTGTAGTGAATATTGACTTGACTGGCAGCAATAATCAAAGGGCTGAAAACCTCTCATTTGTGTCTGCATCTACAAAGCTGCACCTGCAGAGGCAGCTATGCAGCAGGTTTTTTTGCAGTTTCCAGCACCACATGAAAGAAACAAAACCACTTTAAAAAATAAGCTTTAAAAGATGTTTCTCTGATGTAAATTGGAGGTACAAAGAAACATCTATTTAATAGAAATATTTTGAAGATTAAGTAGTTAAATATTTAAAGATCTTTGAAAGCATCTGTAATTATGTTCAGTGAATGCAGTTTAAATATTTTTCTTAATACAAATAGGAAGCAGAAACTCGAAGCAGTTGTGTGTTACCTTCTTACAAAGCCACTTTCACTGTTCCTACTGTATTTTAGAGATAACACATTAGTAAGTTTTTCCTAGGAAGAATCCCTGCTTTGCTTCTATTAATTATCACCTATGAAGAATAATTGATGTTAAATAGCTCTGTTAGCTCCTGTTTATTAGTTACCAATTTGGTAGTGGTTAATAAAAGGTATTTCACTTTAGTAAATAAGATACTGCTATGAATTCATTTTTCACTCCCTTCAGCTCTGCATTATTCTTCGCTATGGCGTTTTGATTAAGCTCAATTGTCTACATGGACTTTCTAGAGCAATGATTATCAACACACGCATGGATCAGGTGGTGCTGGGGTACTGTCCAGGGGCGTATTTGCAATTGTAGTCTAGTCACAAACGAGAAATCTCAAGCCTTAAATTTTTTACTTTTCTGTCTCACTCCTGCAACTTTTAATGTTTTCTTTCTTCCAGTCTCAAAGCAGACTGGAAAGATGCATTTTTTGCCTTAGTCCCTCAGACCCACTTATTAATGTATACCCTGCAGTGTCCCTTTTTCTTATCCCTTCTGAACAAGTTGCGTTAACAGTTCGGTGTGAACACTTCAGCTATGAGGTTATCTCGTGATTGTTTCTACCACATATCTCACCGTAACTCTTTCAGTGTTTCTCATCAGTGAGGCAATGCACACATAAAGCCTTGTGGTTATTTCCTTCCTATAGTGTCATTTGCTTTTTCTTTCTCTTTATGTTTTCTGCTAGAAATTGCATACTGTATTCTTCCCTTAGGTCTTTGTTTTAAAAGCCAGCTTCTAGGTGTTTGTCTTCTACATTCATTCAACAAAAATTGTTAACTCTGGGTCTTCTCTCACCCTCCCTCCATACAAAATTGAAAAATTAAATTTTTCAGGAGTTCAAATACAACTCTATAAGAGGCAGTGGTACATCTCACTTAGATGACATTGTATTCACTTCTTAGAAAAGACTACATGTGATATTTTAATTTTCATAGAATTAGAAGAACCTGCTCCAGGAAACATTGCACTTTGATGTTGTCACTTAACTACTTGCTTACTAGTCTGACATCTTGCTACAGTTCTTGAAGACTTACTGGAACTGTAGTACGATTTACAAGTCTGCCAAATTTAGCTTTTCCTATTGCACTGAAGAGAAAGGAAAAGGTAAGATACACTCCTTCAGGGATGTTCAGCATGGACACCTTTAAAAAAGTAATGATCTCATGACTGCTAATCAAAGACACTGCCATATGGTGGCTTTCCAGCGACTGTTTCATAATTTGTAATGGTTTGGTGTCCACGCCACTGAATCAAAACTGGCAATAATCAGGCAAATGCAAGCAGAGAAACCAAAGATGAACTTGTCTTTTAAAGAGATCTGCTGTTTTTCTCTTAATCAATGCTAACAGATACCAATAAGGCAGAATATGGAAACTTAATCCACTTACTGTCTGATAAATTCTGTGACAAAACAAGATTAGTACAATTTGTCTGGATTCTTAGAGAACTGAGAATCACAGAATCATAGCATCATAGAATCTTAAGGTTGGAAGAGACCTCCAAGATCATCAAGTTCAACCGCCAACCCAACACCACCATGCCTACTAAACCATGTCCTGCAGTGCCACATCGACACCTTCTTTGAACACCTCCAGGGATGGTGACTCCACCACTGCCCTGGGCAGCCTGTTCCAGTGCCTGACCACTCTTTCAGTAAATAAGTGTTTCCTAATATCCAATCTAGACCTCCCCTGATGCAACTTGAGGCTATTTCCTCTCATCTTATCACTTGTTACTTGGGAGAAGAGACCAACACTCACCTCCCTACAACCTCCTTTCAGGCAGTTGTAGAGAGCAATGACGTCTCTCCCCTCAGCCTCCTCTTCTCCAGACTAAACAACCCCAGTTCCCTTGGCTGCTCCTCATAAGACTTGTGCTCCAGACCCCTCAGCAGCCTTGTTGCCCTTCTCTGGACATGCTCCAGCAACTCAATGTCCTCCTTGTACTGAGGGGCCCAAAACTGCATACGGTATTCGAGGTGCAGCCTCACCAGTGCAGAGTACAGGGCACGATCACTTCCCTGCTTCTGTTCCTGATGTATGTTCCGTTTGTACCGTGCAATGAGAACAGTGGGGTAGTAAGAAACACAGAGATGCGAACAAACAGGGTGGAGTCTTTTAGGCACCCTGCTACCATGGGAAAGAGCAGCAGAAAAGGATTCTTGAAAAAAACTCACCCTTCTGTTGTTTTCCAGTACTTGATTTTGGGTGGAGCTGTTGCTCAGGGAAGACTTGTTATTGAGTATAGTGTGGAAAGGAAAGCATCTTGCTTTGTCTCCCTGGTTTGATTAGCTTTTAAACCTTGAATTCAGTTCTTAGCGTTCTTAATAGACTGATAAACAGTTAAGGTGAAAAAAACTTCCTTTTAACACACAATCTCATCATTGTTAAACTTTCCTCTGTAATGCACTGTGGCATTAATTTGGCACTTTAGACATTTTACTTGTGGTGCTATCTTAGGTTACTTGGCTGGAGTCTGTTAATATAGTATCTAAGCATGCCCAATGCTAATTAGTCTGTCACTAACAGAGTGTTAATGATGTTGTAAAATTCCTTTTGATGTTAATTTGGCAAAGTTTCTTCACAAATCCCACAGGAACAGCAGAGGTCTCTGACTGTTCCTATAGTATTGTGGGAAACTGCTCAGAAGAGTTGTTCTGGAGGAAGACGGTTGCGTGTGTTGTGTGTGTGACTGTAGTCCTAGAAAGGAAGTGTTGATTTGATTATTTTTTTCCAAAACCAGCCATACTGGTGTCACCCAGTCTTCTCCTTTCTAAGACTGATCAGTTTCTCAAAGTGGATGTTGAATTTACAAGACGAGATGGCTACAGGTACATGAAACAACATTGCAGAGGCGTTTTCATTCATCTTGGGTCAAATACACTCTCAGAGCTGGCTGTTTAAACTCTTACAAGCTCAGAGAGACAGAACGTTTTCCCTCCTCCATCAGTGGACTTGCCTTTCTTAGAGCAGAAGCACCCCTTTTCCATGGCACACATGGGTGCCATGCAGATACCTCTATCCCATGACCTATAAAGCCGAACTCCACTTTAGCAGGCAGAGAAAAGATGAGGCTGTAACTCTTCTCCACCATTAAAGGTGCAGATAGAATGGGAAAAAGCAATGCAGTTTTTTTCTCTCACAGACTTGCAGGAGCTTCCCAGCCCTCAGCCCTGAGGTTGCATGCTTGCCAAATGATCGGGTGCTTTCGCATAACAGTGGGCTTAGCAGTTACTGTCTGAACTTCACTCTTGAGGATGAGAAATTAATAACTTGTGAGCATTAGCTATCTATTTAAATATTGTTTTTCTCAGTCAAGTTTCCTATTTAATTGAGTAATTTTGGATGTGGCCAGTATGGAGGGATGGACAACTCATTCAACAGTCTATAAAGCCATCATTGAAGCAAACTCAGACTTTTATCCAGGCAGTTTTCAGAAATAATTGTTATGTTGCCAGTTCTCTTTCTCATTCTCACGTGCTGCACTGCCATAGTTGTGTTCCAAATAGGGAGGTGTCAGAATACCACATGATTTTTTTTATTTTTATTTTTTCCAGATACTGTCTTCCTGATTTAATGTAGAAGAAAACTTTACCTAGTGTGACTAAGATGGGATGGTAGAATCTGGCTGTGGTGCTTCCAACCCAGCTCAAAGAAAGTAGCAAAGGAAGTTTAATTAGGAAGCAAATATTCTTTGGCTTCATAAATCAAGGCAACTGTTTAAAAAGGGAATGATTGTTCCTGGGAGTCTTAAATCCTATTGGAGCTAGTAGGATATAGAGGGTCTACAATAGCACTGGGCAAGATCATCTCAGTACTTTGTGAGGTTTAATTGCCACTAGTAAGTGGCATAAGTTTGACAAGGTCTCCCATTTAGCAATTTTCTGTATGTTGAATTCCTAATGAATGGTTTTTATTTACATAAGAGAATAAAATATTATGCTTAATTTTCAATGTACTTATCATATTCATTCTTTGACAGGTTCTTCTACTCTGTTATTTTTCACAGTTCAGCTTCAGTCATCAGCCTGCACCGTAGGACTGTTACTGACCACTCCAGTTTGCTGCATTGCTTGCACCGTGGCACTTTTCAACGTCCAGGAGAATTCAATACTTCTGCTATAAAGAATGTGACCGTAAAGGCCAGCCTGAATATTTGTGTCCCTGAGTTACTTCCACTTGAGGAAAAAGCTGTGTGCTATTGGATAAGGTCCTGAAATGTAATTTAAAAGGATCAGCAGTGGGAAAAAAAAAATAAATCCTGAAGTAGGGGAAAGACATGCTTCCTGAACATTATTAATTTGAGTCATGGAGCTGTATAGAAGCAGATATTGATGTGATGCAGTTGACGTGTGACAGAGTACCAAGTGGACATTCTTCAAGGAGTCAGCTCCACCTTCCCTAAGTCATCGCTGTTCTCTTAGTAGGCTGTATTTTTTTTAGCTCAGCACGTGTATGAGCTTTCCCAGTCCTAAATTCTTTTAAGCTGTGTATTTCTTCTCAAGTGAAAACTGGAGACAGTGTAGCCCATGAGTTGCTGTGAAGGCAAGGAAGCAACATTCCTCACTTTTAGGGGACTGGTATGGTGACATCTAATGAATCTAATGTTCCATACAATTTATGATTTTCCACTTTGTTGAAGAAATAATTCTGTTTGTTTGTAGGTTTATGAACTTGCAGTCTTGAATGCACAATACTGCAAATCACAAATCATTTTATCTATCAGCTGTTCTGTCTTAAATGAAGAAATTGTTAGCACCTTGGTCTCCAAGAGTTTGTGAAAATAGTAATGATTTTTGAGTTAAAGTGTAATTATAAAATGCTGAACGTTTATTATTAAAATTTACTTTTTAAAAAATGTAAACGTATCAGTTTTGTGATTTAATTCTTTTCTGACAGACACCGGAGAGGGAGCTGCTATGGTGTTTCTCTTGAAAGAGGAGTACCTTTAATCACAGGCCTGAGGAGGTGACTTGCATGGTAGATGGATGGACGCTTTGAGCTTGTTCGTGCATGTCAAATTTCTTCCAAGTGAAAAGACCTCCCTGAAACGTAGAAGATTCTGTATATAACTATTACACACAGGCCTACGTGCTCACACTAGCAGGAAAACTGGCCTGCTATTATCTTTGTGTCCACAGGATAACTGAAACTTTTGTGCCGCATCGTTCCTGGTGTTGCAGTGGCTGCAGTAGGAGCCTGTAAGCCCTAGGTTCAGTTCTCAGAGTCTCTGCTGACTTGTTTTGAGACCTGTAGCTGCTGTGTCCTTTTTTTCCAGCCTGCCCTGAAGAGGTGGGCAGCATCTGTCTTAGCACGCTGTGGGATTTCATCCAGTCATGTTTGTGCACTGCTTTGAGATTTTTCTGCTGAAGGTGGTAGTACTATTTCTTCCAATTCCTGGTTCACCTGTACTGCAAAGTAAGTAGGAGCTTCTTGAGATCACAATTACTTCCCTAAAATGGCTATTATCTCCTGATTGGGATTTAGTGATTCGTTTACTGATAGCCAGAGGTTTTTGTGAGGACGTTGTCTTAATAACCTACAGGACTAGAAGAATCGGGGTTTTTTTTTTCATCTTTGCCAGCCAGCAGTAGAGTATATGTATTCCATGTATTTCTCTTCAGGTTTTCATAGGGGAATTCAAAGCTTAGAAATGAAACTTGCTTTATTTTCGCTCAGATCTGAGAAAAAGTCCTGTCACAAGCTATTACACTTGGTGAGGTAGGCTGTTTTCCGTTCCCTAGAGAAAGAGAGCTGTTTGGTTTTACCTTGTACCATAGCAACTGTTTTCTTTATCGCAATGAAGGCAGGACAGAATTTAGAAACTACCCAATGTAACAAGCATGGGGAAAATAAAAGTGGTTATTTCTGTCCATTTTAGCAAGAGGAGAGTCAGTGCTGTAACATCTGCGTAAGAGCCAGGCTTTGGTACTGGTTCATTAGAGGAAGAAGAGATTATTTTATAAAAATGTATATTTTCAACCTTCCTCTCTGGAACCCAGAATAAAGGTATACATAATGACAATGTACAGAAGTTAATTATCTGTATTTTAACTTATTTAATAACTTTCATACAGACCCTAAAATGAACTATTTTGAATTTGTAGCAAGTCAATTACTTGAAGACATCCAGTACCCCTAATCATTAAGATGTTTTCCATCTTTATTAGTTTCTAGCCCCAGGCTGAATATATGGAAATCCTTACAGCTTTAGAGTGGAAGCAATGATGTGAGACTTCTCTCTCCCGGTAGTTGTGGTACTTAGGGTTTGTGAGCAGGTTTGAATCCTTGTGGACTTTTGGAAAAACAGCAAGCGTCAGAGATGGGAACATGAGATGATGAATTGCTTTGCTTCTTACAGGGATGTTGCAGTAGCCCTTCCCAGTCAAGATCCTATGCGTGATGGGACCTTGCCTTTAGGTACAAAATCCCTAAGATGATAAATCATAATCTGTAGGCAAAAGCCATTTGTTACTGAGTATTAATGTAGAAATAATTGATGTGACTAATCTAGCCAGTCTTAAATCTACTGCTTAGAACACCAGGGTACCTCAGACAACCCTGACTACCTATTATGAAGGCTCCGTCCTTTAGCCTCAGTGAGCCTGTGCAATAGGGGATGCAGATTCGTAATATCTCATTTCTCCCAAAGGAAGGGACTGGAGGACAGCAATCAATGTTTTTTTGGTTATTACCCTCAAAATCTTGTTTATGGGCAAAGAGTAAACACACATTATATGTAAGTGAAGTCATTGTTAGTACAACTGAAATCTTAAGGATCTAATCATTATTATGCTAGATTTAACTGTTTCGGAAAAAAAAAATCACTTAAAATAGTTATGCTCACACTTTTTAGTTTTTACCCCTTTTTCTGGCTTTGTGCTCACTCTTCCACTGCTTCTCTGGGTCCGAGGGTTGGTAGTTTCAGTCTGGTAGTGGTGCCGAGGAGTGCGAGATCTTAGGACAAATCATCAGCGTCTGGAATTGTTTGCTGGGAGGAATATGGTGTTTGTGTTGATGGTTTCTTCTTCCTCCCTCTAGGATTAACTTGGGGCTGTTTTTATGTTTTCTAACACACTTTTACGCTCATTCTTCATTGGCCTGCAGCTCCAGGTTACATCCAAATATTCTATATTCGGTACCTTTTTTGTGTGTGTTAGGTGTTATTTCTTTGTTCTCTTTGTTTCCTTTAAAACCATGTTTGTCCAGCTTCAGGTCTGCATTTCCTTGAGTTGACCATGCATGAGTTAGTTGTAGTGATGAAGTCTCCAGTGCCAGCCTGTGTCCCATCTCTTATCATCCCCTGCCTGCAATCCTCTACACCATGTCCCGTGTCTCCTCTTCTCAAAGCCTCTGCTGTCGTGCCAGGCTTGCATTCCTCTGTGCCACATCGTTGTGTTAGTCATAAATATCTCACTCTGCACGGACTGTTTGCTTGTTATTTCTGTCGGTATAAAATGATAGTTGTACCATATGAAGATAAATGTAAGTAAAACAAATTAGCTGTAGACACCTGGGCAATTAAAGAAATTGCTGTGTCAGCTAAATCAAATTAAAATAAAACTGCAAGCAAGTCGAGAAACGTTCAGCCAAAGCAAGTAACAAGGCTCAATCCTCAGGCCTTGAAAATTCAATACAAAGCTAATGGCCTGTTGCTAGCACTAGTAATCTCGTATTATTACAGGGCTAGATAGTTATGGGTGAATTAAAAGTCTGAGAGCTTGGCATAAATCTGCCCTATTCTTTCTTTAGAGAACAGGAGTTTTGTAGCAAAGGCCATTCCACAGAGAGGTATTTTCAGGAAGAAAGGGTTGTCTTGTTAGGCAGGTACCTATTACCTGCCTGTACCTGTCAATCACTCCATCCCCTCTATCCCCCACCCACATTTCCCTCCCATTGACCGCTTCTTTCCAGGTCTGCTATGAGTGTTGACTTGTGAAAGACGCCTACAAACTCGGTGAAGTTTGGTGGCTGGGTAGAGGCATGAGACTGAGATTAACTCCCTCCCCCCCCACCTCTCCTTCCCAGAAAAGTGGGAGTTCCACACTTCTCCATACTGTTCATCCTACTGCTATCCAATGACCACGCCCAGCCGGCACATTCATAGCTCCAGCTTCTTTCCCTGCCAGCAGTTCGGGGGTATGACAGAAAGGAAGCATTGCTGGAGGGGAAAAAGTGGTAAAGATGCGGGACGGCAGCTGGAGCTGTTGATTGCTGAAGATCTCTATAGGAAACCAGGTCTTGGTGCCTCTGTATTAACACCTGTTTTTGACCCAAGCTGAGGATGCTTTTCATTCATCCCTAGATGCTCTCCCACCTCCGTATGCTGGGTTCTTCCCCATGTCCCCCATCTGTCTTTACTCCTTTTATTTCCAGGTTGGACCTGTTGTTCACCCTGCTGAAAACTGTCATCTGCTATTCTTGGCCCTCTAGAAGAGGGATATGCACCTATTTTCAAAGTGTCCAAGACACAACGCAGACTTTGGAAACATAACAGAAGATCAGTGGTCGTGCCGCTGTTGTTCTTCTTAATAACACGATGGAGAACATACAGTCAGCATAGAATATCTCCGTAGAACATAATATGGAGAACACAGTCTGGGACCTGGACTCTGCTTTCAGATCACTAATGTCCCTATCTGTATTAAAGCTCCTTTTTGGTCAGGGTTTTTGACAGGTGCCCAGGCCTGTGGGCTGTTTCTTTATGTCTGCTGCATTTTAAGCGCTACAGGAAAATTGAAGTTTGTAGTTAAATTCATTCTAAGAGTTGACATTAAAGGAAATGTTAGGACATTTTAAAAATATGTATGTTACAGTGAGGGTAATTGACGGGTCAGCGATGGAGTTCCTCTACCTGAGAGTGATTTCCCTTTGATTAGGTTAAGCTTTTCAAATAAAACGTTTTGTAAGATAACATGAGACGTCAAATTTCATGTTATTTGGTGTTGGTAGAAATGGAACAGAAAATGGAAGGTTGGTTTAAATTTGTCAAAGTTCAAGCTTATACAGTGATTAGTGTATTTCTTGTTATTTCTTATCAGGGAGTGGCAAAGATCTCTGTTTCCATCAGGGCTACTGCCATTGAGTCTAAATGCTCTAAATGCTAACAAAGAAACAAGTTCCTCAATATTTATAGACTTAACAACTAACAAATGCTGTTTCTCCCTTCTCAGCCTTCTAACACTCATCTATAAAAGCCTTTTCCTTCCGTGATTTGTGACAAGTACTGTCCGTATGATGGGATTTTTGCCAACGATTCCAAAAGGAACATGATAGAGTCCATGGGAACTGATTGTACAAGCTCAATCGCAGTTGCTCCTTCTGGCCTTCTACTCTGTAAATCCCAAAATCTAGTTAATAGATTTATAAAGCAGAGGGCCACAAGGGACCATTAGCTCATCTGGCTTGATGGCCCATATATCACAAGCAATTGCACTTTATGCATACCCTTTACCAAGCCCAGCAGTATTTATGTTTGGATAAAGCTTGTTTGCCAAAGAGGCATTCAGTCTTGGCTTCAATACATCAAGGTAGGAAGAATCAGCAACTTCCACAGTAGTCTGTATCATTAATTTCTTGCTTAATTACTCTCCTGGTTTAAAGGTATGGCTTATTTTTGATTTGAAGTTGCCCAGTTACACCATCCAGACTTGTATAAGTTAGAACTTTTTAGTATCTAGTTTATTGTCACCATGTACTTTGCCAAAGAAAAGGTGAGGGTTAGATGAATGACTATTTAAATACAACAAACCCTTCAAGTGCATCTCATGGAGGTATTTCTTTGACTCAAATTTTTCTGCAGTCAATTGTTGCTCTAGCAAACCTGGGTAATCTACCCTACCAGTGAGAGTTAGATTTGAGCAACCACCCACAGTTGCTCGTTTGCCAGAGAAATACCCAACATGATGTAAAACTTTCAGGTACTTTCAGTTGCACAGCTAGAAGTTCATTCGTGGAAGTCCAAGTCTTCTACTATCTGTCTCACTCATGGAACTGGAATTATCTCATAGAATCATAGAATCATGGAACGGTTAGAGTTGGAAGGGACCTTCAAAGGTCATCTAGTCCAACCCCCCTGCAAGAAGCAGGGACATGCCTGACTAGATCAGGTTGCTCAGAGCCTTATCCAGCCTGACCTTGAACGTTTCCAGGGATGGGGCATCCACCACCTCTCTGGGCAACCTGTTCCAGTGCTCTACAACTCTCATTGTAAAAAATTTTTTTCTAATATCTAATCTAAACCTACCTCCTTCTAATTTAAACCCATTGTCCTATCACAACAGGCCCTGCTGAACAGCCTGTCCCCATCTTTCCCATCTCAGAGAAGATCATTTCAGTTTTCCTCTTCTGAGATGCCTGAACTCTGCACACTTTAGTTTTAGACAATTTTCTGTTTTATTTCTCCAAAGACAAGGCAATGGACTTGCTGAGGATTGGGTAATGATTTATCATGTCCATCCAGGCTGAGTTGCCTTCTGCTTTTCTTTGCCACCCTGCTTGAATATCACCATTCCAGTTCTTTGATTTAGTTCTTTAGTTTATTTTAGTTCTTTAGTTTAGTTGATTTAGTTCTTTCTTTTATCTCTTTAGTTCTGTCGAGTCTTTGACACCGACCTCTGAGTATGCTTGTTCAGGAAATCTTTGTTAACGCATATGGGATGTAGCATGAAATTATCACATCATTTTCTTCCCAGGTGGGGATATGCTAAAATCAGTACAACTCAGTGTGGGATTGAGCAATTCAGATATTTCAAGCAGGATCATTTTAGCCTTTTTAGTCTGTGGTCCTGCTGTTCATAAAATCAATGGCTTTCACATGTAAGATAACTTAGACTTTCCTCAGAAAAACTTAATTACTAATCATAAGCTATTACAAATAAAGAAAAAATATTTATCTCCTGAAAAAGAAAAGTCACAGATGGGAGGAAATGTAATGGTTAACATAGCAACAATTCTTGGAATAAGAGAAGCGAGCAAAAATAAATGTGGAAAATAAAACCACTTGCACAGATTTAAAAGAGAAGTAAGATGAAATTGCAAAGAAAAGGAAAGCAAATAGGAAACCAGGGAAGCATTACTTTCTGTGAAAGTTGAACTGAACTATTCAGAAATATTTTTTTCAGCATCAAATGAATGAATAAGGTATTTTTAAAAAGTTGCCTAATTTGTAATTTTTTACATAATTTATTTTTATTATTATCATTTTACTTTATTCTATATTAATAACTTGGATGCAAGAGTGATGGCATTCACAAGATACCGGCATGATTATGTATTCTTCAATAGGAACACAGATTGCTGAGTAAACTTGTTCTTGGAAATCAAAATTTATCCTACTGATCTAATGAAGATGTACTGCTGCTCAAGAATTGTATTTATCTTAAACACAAATACAGGAGCAACCCTGCTGAATCAGTGCAATGTCCTATGCAGCTCAGTCCCGAACTTCAAAATCAAACAAATAATATTGCAAAAGGATTTGGTTTAAAGGAAAATCTGCTTTCTTTAACTGAGCCAAGATCTAGATCTTGGCAATGTCTTGTAGCAATAAGTTTCACAACCCAATTCTGCTGTATTTATAATATTTTTTCCTCCATTGCAGAAGTACCAACTTCCAGTTGCATTGACTGCACCCATGCTAGGTTCGTGTGAGCCACGAGAATCTGGCTTTAATCTGGAATTAAACAGAGGGTTCTGGCTTTTCACAGTCTACTGGGACAAAGATGTACATGTTCTCAAGTCTGATTCTTTTTAGAGAAGCAACCAGTTTAGGAATTTTATATTGGCTAAAAATATTGGCTCAGTTCTGGAGAAGCTGAGATGGGACATCATCACTGACTCACTCAACCTTAACATATGCTGTTTCTGGGCTGGGGGGCTGCACAAACCCAACCCCCAATCCTGTCCCCCCTCTTCTGTTGGCAATTGAGCCTGGGTAGATGTGCAGGCAGGTGATCTGGTCCCCAATCCAGTGGAAAGCTAACCAAGGAAGGGAGGAAGAAAGAGGAAGGGGAAGAGGGAAGGGATGTCCATGACATCCACTTCTGTAGTCCTGGCTTCCACAAGTTGGCTCACCACCAATCATCTATCTCAGATATACTGTATGAACTGAAGTCCATTCCCTTTTCTCCATCTCAGTCATTATCTTATGTATTTCTTCATGTCTCTTCTTGTTTCTTCCTCCCAAAGATTCACAATCCAAATATTTTCATCCTCACCATCCTTGCTGCCCTTCTCTGAATATTCCCTTCTCTAGTTCTGCTATGTTCCTCTACACATTAGTGATCAGAGCGGCACACAGTGTTCTAGAGAACAGGGTAGCAGTGATTTATATAAGGGCACTGTAATATCTTTGGTAGTATTCAGGGTGTATAATATCTCCATCCAAAGGACTGACTCTCCTATCCTAGAGTCCCTGAGAAGTTCTCTGGATTTAATGATGTGGTTGATACATTGCCTGCTTAAATGTGCTGTGGTCACAGCTGAAAGACAGGATTTGTATGAGTATTCTCTCTTCCCTTCCTTGTACTTTCTTGTGGCTAATATGGATATGGGGTTGGAAAAAGTCTCCTGCTTGATTCTCAAGTTCCCATCCTTGCCAGCTCCCAGCGTCATGCCTGTGCTCCCTCTGCCCTGCCCCGTAACTGACTGCTGATGACAAGGTGGTACAACTCTGGCCAGCCCTGAATGATCCAGGGACAGATTTCCTGCTCTGCTGATGGGTCCCTGTGCCATCATTGGATTTTATGGGGTCTATGTTTGCTCTGAGCAACTTTAGATCTGCAGCATAGATCAGCATATTCAATGGGAACCCTTGTTATTGTCAGTATGGAGAAAGAAACATTTTCAAGGTAAGAGCCATCCACTGTTTCAGGTTCAGATTTCAGGATAAGAGGAGTTGTGCCTTTGAAGTGCCTTCCTTGGACACATCCACACTTTAGATGTCTACATCTGGTAAAATGGATCCTGCCCTGATTCACAATCTCCATCTGAATTACCACCATTCTCTCTCTCCTCCTTTTAGAGTGCAAATCTTTTATTCCTGTCCAGCTCTGCTGTTAAGGTGCATTGATTTTAATTGGGCATACCAGACGTAACGCAGCAACAAATAAGCAATCAAGGCTGACCTCATGGATTTGGCTTCTACCTTCTGTTAATCTTTTCCTTCATGACATCAGGAAAAAGAGATAAATGGCCACCGTTTTCTCTCTTTGCAGCCACTTTCCAAGTGATGCTGGCAGATTTCACTAGCCTTCTCTTTTTCAGTAGTGCGTCTCACTTTTTCTTATTATAAAAGCAAACAATTAAAGTAATGTCTGATATTCTGTATAGATAAATACGTATACAAAACATAAATATGTATATTTTGCTTCCCATTACTGTCATTAAAAATGGGATATTTTATGTTATGTTGCTTTCTTAGGGCATTAATAGCGTAATTATCCTCGTATGCCTGACACCTCAGGGTTTCACTGGCAATTTACATTCTCTTTTTCCCCAAGGGTAGGAAAGGCAGTTCCAAAGACCTGACGCTAGATGCATTCATCCATCACGTTTGGATGCAGAGGTAGCTGGCTGTTTCTCTTCAAAGCTGTAGCTGTTTGAGGAGTGTTATACCATTAGCTCTCATTTCAGAGCAGCGTTTTGCTTGGGAAAAGGAGCCAGGAGAAACACGTGGAGGTACATGGTCTGAGCCTGCAGTGCATAGTGAGGTATTTTGCTGCTCAAACACATTTCATGATCTCAGACTTTGCCCTTCCTTCACCCAACTTCTCTGAGTTTGACAGGGGTTGTTCCCAGCATCACAATGGACCTGCAGCCTCTTCTTCCTCAGCAAGAACAGTGGCAGCAGCACTCACAAAAATACATTTCTGTCCAGTGGCATCAGATGACCTGATCAAATACCTAATTGAGGAACCTGAGAAAAAGAGAGAAAAAAACTTCTGCCACTGCTCCTAGAGGAACTATGGGTTAGAAGACCCCTGTAGCCTTTCAAATCAGGTTTGAAGGACTCTTATGTTTAGTACCAATAATAAAAAACAGTCTCTAGAAAGTTTTGTTAATATTTCTGGGCAGAATTCTGAAATACCCCTGACAGGTTCTGGGGGCAGCAGAACTGAAAGGGGAGCTTTAACGTTTAATAGAGGGAGATAGATTTAGATTACATATTAGGAAAAAAAAATGTACAATGAGGGTGGTAGAACACTGGATCAGTTTGCCTAGAGAGGTAGTGGATGCCCCATCCCTGGAAATGTTCAAGGCCAGGTTGGACAGGGCTCTGAGCAACCTGATCTGGTTGGAGATGTCCCTGCTCCTTGCAGGGGGGTTGGACTGGATGACCCTTGAAGGTCCCTTCCAAGCCAAACTGTTCTATGATTCTATTCTATGATTCTATGACATGCCTCCAGCTTCTGGGTGCTGCTCTCCTCAGCTGCAGCATGGGGATAGTTGTCTGCTTCTGCCTTAGGATAATATGAGATTTAAAAAAAAAAATAGGTAAAAGTTTAATATCTATTGCTTGAAATCAGTGTTGCATTTTGAGGATTTAAGCTTTATAACTTCTCTTGTCTTTATTTATATTGTTCTGAATGTAATGCTGTCTGATCCATCCTGAGAGCAGCTGGTAAGAAAAATCTGTTTCCTGGCTAAGGAACGTACAGAGCAAGAGAATGAAAATATCTGAATAGTGCTTGAAATCGGTACGTCCCGCCTGTCTGCTGAAGCACTGACCATCAGCGCTGATGGGAGTTAGATGGCAAGAGGAAGATTAGAAAACATCTGCGGCCTCATTGACTCGTGTGGGAGGTTGTATATAAATAGTGAGTATTTCTAGAAAAAGCTCTCACAAAGGAGAGCGTTTGATTCGTTGAATCACAAAAACAACTTCAGGAGTTCTTCTTGGCTGAGAGTACTTGTACACTGCCTGAAACTGGCAAGGAAGGTGGTAAACAGAGGGAGAAATGATAAATGGGAAGGAGTTCCCAACAGAACCTGCTGGATTTGTGTTTTATTTTTGTGGATTTGCTTCCCTGGTGAGATGTAAGGAACAGTAAGCAGCACACTGGGGGCAAGATCTTCTCTTCCTCCATGCAGATGACACAAGTGAGCATCTGTAGTTGGGAGGAGGACGATTAGCTTCTGTGGGGCAGCTCTGTTTCCTTCGCACAGATGGACTGGGAGCTGTGGAGAGTAAGGGGTGCGTGAGGGACCCTCAGCTTTAGCCCTCTGTTTCTCTCCAGCACGCCAAGCAGAAGCAAGGAGCAAGCATGGAGGGAAAAAAATAATTTGCCATTTATCTATAGATGCTAACAGATGCCTCTCATGAGGGAAAAAATTGGCAACTTCAAGGCACAATGTGTTCCTAGGTTTGCTTTCTACTCAGGATATACCGTATCCCTAAATGAGCAGAGGATGCTGCCTTGCAAGGAGCTGGGAAAATTCACAAGAGTGGAAGTGGTAGAAGGGCAGGCAAAGGTTAGAAATAGGGAATAATCATAACAGAAAATATCCAGCTTGGAAAATGCAGTCTCATACATCTGGGGAAAAATAATTGGAGACTCAGCTGTTCTGTGGGAGAGAGATACTTTGAAACCACTAGAAATGAAAAAAAAACCCTAGAGATAGCAGTGGGAAACCAATTAGACGTGGGCTTGTATTGGCACTAAAGAGTACGATTTCGGGGCTACACACAGAGGCAAAAACATTATCTTCCAGGGAGGTGATGATCCAGCTGTATATGGCACAGGTGGAACAGTATCTCTGGCTCTGGCATATCAATGCCAGACTGACATGGATGAATTGGAGGGAATTCAGAGAAAAGTGTCAAAGAAGCAAAGGGTTGGAGAGAATATTTTATACAAAAAAGATTAAAAATGTATTTTATATAGCTTGGCAGTGATTCTACTTGGAAAGCATAACATTCTACAAAAATTTGAAGGTGGTAAGTAGCAAGGAGGAAAAAATACATTTAAGATAGCAGGGGAGTGTAGGTATAAGGTATAAAGTGTAAAAAGGATCAAGGAGGACATGGGCAAGAAGAACTTCTTTGAGGACAAGACTGATCTATATGATTGTGCCGTGGCCCCAAAAGGGAAGTGGCAGGTGCTCGTGATGGGCACATTTCAGGATCATCAGGAGCACGCGGAGGTGCCCAGGGCAACTCAGGTGCCAGAGCAAGTCTGACCTAGTGGCACGGAGCTCCAAGGAGAAATCTCCAAACAAGATATCTCTGTTAGTTAGTTAGTTAGTTAGTTAGTCAGACACCTGTCACAGGTGTCTTCTTTGGCCTGTGATGGGGCTCTGCCCTTAAACGTTTTCCAGGTGTGACTTGCTTATCCATTCATGCTTCCTTATTTAAATACAGCTCCACCTCTCTTCTCCAGTGTCTTCCAGAGGAAGCCTGGTTTCTGAGAGAACATAGAAGACAAGGATGTCTTCCTAACAAAGCCACTCCTCAGTTCTCTTTCCTCCTGGTTCAGATTCAGATCCCTTTCTGAGTTGTGCCTCTGGTGACCTCTCTTCCACTGCGACAGAAATCAATCCTTGCCCTCTTTCACTTGTGCTCTCTCTCCTGGTCACACTACAGTTCACAGAGTTCCCTTGTTTTTCCTACCGTGTGGCTGGTTTTCTCTTTTCTGAAGGAAGAAGCAGAAAAGCACACCTGGCTGCCGCTGCAGCTGCTGCTGAGAGCTGTGCCTCTTCCCCTCCTGCCTCCTCAAATACAAGAGTGAGTGTGAGGACCTGATTACACCATTCAGGGCTCCATTTTCCCTGCGCTGATGCTGTTCATCCGTGATATTTCTGTTTTCCTCGGAAATGCTGCGGGGCTCAGTGTGTGTTTAGCACCACTGCACAAATTTGCATCTCCTTGGCACCGGCTTTGCTGCTGGGGTGGAGCTGGAGACCAGCATCCTGTGGCATTACTGGGGCAGGGACTGGTGGACCCAGGCTGGAGTGAAAGGAGGACCTGGGCCATGGGCAGGGTGTGGAGAGGCCCTGGGCTGCACCTGCAGTTTAAGATTTCAGAATCACAGAATGGTTTGGGTTGGAAGGGACCTTTAAAGGCCATCCAGTCTAACCCCCCTGCAAGGAGCAGGGACATCTCCAACCAGATCAGGTTGCTCAGAGCCCCGTCCAACCTGGCCTTGAACGTTTCCAGGGATGGGGCATCCACCACCTCTCTGGGCATCCTGTGCCAGTGTTCCACCACCCACAGTGTAAAAAATTTTTTTCCAGTCTGAACCAGAGTCCGTTTTTTTTATTTGTGATATCTATGGAGATTTTTAAAAGTTGTTTCTATGGAGACCATGATGCCTTCTTTCATTGCAACTTTTGTAGGGGGATTAATAGGAGCACGTGGCCTTTCACTGCGGCTCAGTGGTTCAGCTCCAGCACAGCGTAGTGAGTGGAGGTCATTAATGTTTGATAGCTGTGTAGGGACCTCGGTATTATTCAGAAATTAGTATTCTTCACTGATACCAAAACTGCAAGGAACAGCAGAGTGTCACTAGGGAGATGAGTAAATTATCATCACACATACTTTAATGTACTGTTTATCAATGAATGGCACCCCACTCATGTTTATGAGGACACAATTATTCGGCTCTGTTCCTCCCCCACTCCTTTTGGTTTTGTCTTATAAACAAAAAAAAGCCAATGCCACACACAAACAAGGATTTGACTTTGGCTATGAACTTGTGGGGGGCTCTGAGCTAAAGCTGTTCATGGTGATGTGTCTGGTTTCTCAGAAGCACGAGCTGGGGTGGGGGCTCAGTCCCAGCAAACTGATCTGGTCCTGTTTTGAAGGAAACCACGCTCCAAACCTGAATGCGGCACCGCAAAGCCCCGTGCGTTCAGTAGCAGCGGTGATGAAGCTGCTCTTGACTATGGAAAAACGTGAGCTAGGAAATGGTCAGAAGATATTTCTGAACAGGAAAAAAAAAATACCTCTGGGGTACATGTAATGTTTGTTTCAGAAAGCGTTGCCTAGCCACTACCAAGCAGATCATTTCGCTCGCAAAATCCGCAGGGTGGAATTTGTCTCTTAAATTTTAGCTGTGTGCCGCATCCTGTAAGGCACAAATGAGCAACACAATTATTCTGAAGCGTTAAATGCTGAAGATCAGAGAGTCAAAAAAATCAGCCCTGTCTTCCCCCTCCTCTGTTTTTGTACATTTAAAGTCCAGTTCTTCCTACTTTCTCAGCAATGCAGGGACCTTTAGCACTGCGGTGCACTGCAGATGTGCTGTGCAGAGAGGACAAGCTGAGATGGGAGGGTGACACATGTCACCAGGATGTGTCCCTGAGCCAGCCACGCAGGAGCCTCTGGTGCAGCTTGAAGAGGCACAGGAGGAAATGTGGAAGTTATATCCACCTTGTCCTGTCACAGAAACAGCATCTGCTGCCAGGGGGCTACAGCATCCCTACCGCAATGGTGGGGTCATCTCCACCTGCTCCCGGGGCAGTGCCTGGCTTTGCTCCACGTGGCACGAGCAATGCAAGCAGGAGACCCTGGTCTGTGTGCAGCATCTTCAGCAGCCTCTCAGCTGCCAGAAGCAGCGTATGCCACTGGATTCAGGAAACCTTGAGTGGGTCACGCTTGTTGTTGCTGCTGTCTTTAATCTGAGATTCAGGGCTTGACAAGAAATGCACCATTTTTCTGTTGCGTATGGGGAACAGGCTGTGAGGAGCAGATGTGTTTTGGGAGATATACTCTTAAGTGTTCTTGGCAGGCCAGCAGTGGGCAAGTCCTAAATCATATGATGATATGCTGCATCTTCTTTTCATAGAATCGTAGAATCATTTTGGTTGGAAAAGACCTCTAAGGTCACCAAGTTCAACTGTCAACGCAACACCACCATGCCTACTAAACCATGTCCCAAAATGCCACATCTACATGTTTTTTGAACACTTAACTTCATCAGCCTTGTGGGATTAATTGCAGATTGCTTTGGCTTTGTTTTTGTTTTGTTTTATTTTGTTTTTTAATATTAGTGCATATCAGAGATGTGCTGAAATGTGAGGTGTGTGTTACAA
>WHYT01014320.1:96191-141316 GCA_009806455.1 Tetrax tetrax
CAAGGATTTGACTTTGGCTATGAACTTGTGGGGGGCTCTGAGCTAAAGCTGTTCATGGTGATGTGTCTGGTTTCTCAGAAGCACGAGCTGGGGTGGGGGCTCAGTCCCAGCAAACTGATCTGGTCCCGTTCTGAAGGAAACCACGCTCCAAACCTGAATGCGGCACCGCAAAGCCCCGTAGCAGTAGCAGCGGTGATGAAGCTGCTCTTGACTATGGAAAAACGTGAGCTAGGAAATGGTCAGAAGATATTTCTGAATAGGAAAAAAAAAAAATACCTCTGGGGTACATGTAATGTTTGTTTCAGAAAGCGTTGCCTAGCCACTACCAAGCAGATCATTTTGCTCGCAAAATCCGCAGGGTGGAATTTGTCTCTTAAATTTTAGCTGTGTGCCGCATCCTGTAAGGCACAAATGAGCAACACAATTATTCTGAAGCGTTAAATGCTGAAGATCAGAGAGTCAAAAAAATCAGCCCTGTCTTCCCCCTCCTCTGTTTTTGTACATTTAAACTCCAGTTCTTCCTACTTTCTCAGCAATGCAGGGACCTTTAGCACTGCAGTGCACTGCAGATGTGCTGTGCAGAGATGGGAGGGTGACACATGTCACCAGGATGTGTCCCTGAGCCAGCCACGCAGGAGCCTCTGGTGCAGCTTGAAGAGGCACAGGAGGAAATGTGGAAGTTATATCCACCTTGTCCTGTCACAGAAACAGCACCTGCTGCCAGGGGACTACAGCATCCCTACCGCAATGGTGGGGTCATCTCCACCTGCTCCCGGGGCAGTGCCTGGCTTTGCTCCACGTGGCTCGAGCAATGCAAGCAGGAGACCCTGGTCTGTGTGCAGCATCTTCAGCAGCCTCTCAGCTGCCAGAAGCAGCGTATGCCGCTGGATTCAGGAAACCTTGAGTGGGTCACGCTTGTTGTTGCTGCTGTCTTTAATCTGAGATTCAGGGCTTGACAAGAAATGCACCATTTTTCTGTTGCGTATGGGGAACAGGCTGTGAGGAGCAGATGTGTTTTGGGAGACATAATCTTAAGTGTTCTTGGCAGGCCAGCAGTGGGCAAGTCCTAAATCATATGATGATATGCTGCACCTTCTTTTCATAGAATCGTAGAATCATTTTGGTTGGAAAAGACCTCTAAGGTCACCAAGTTCAACTGTCAACGCAACACCACCATGTCTACTAAACCATGTCCCAAAATGCCACATCTACATGTTTTTTGAACGCTTAACTTCATCAGCCTTGTGGGATTAATTGCAGATTGCTTTGGCTTTGTTTTTGTTTTGTTTTATTTTGTTTTTTAATATTAGTGCATATCAGAGATGTGCTGAAATGTGAGGTGTGTGTTACAAAGGCTGGAAATCATAAAGCTAGAGATAAAAAGTAATTCTTTAAGGCAAGTAAAATTCCATACTTGCAACTGTAGCCATTAATTTGCAAAAAAAAAATCCCCAACCAATGCTAATTAAATAGCAGTTTCTATAACGTTTCAGGAAGATGGGAAAACCTCTTTCATCTAAATTGTTGACCTAGGTGTTGCTTTGGTGTGTGGGGTCAGAATATGCAACCCCCCAGTATCACTAGCGTACTGCAATGGGAGACCAGTGGGATTTGGGAAGTCGTGGAGGAGGAGGACCTTCTAGAGACCAAATGCTGCCTTGAGTGTAAGCAGAAACCCTCCACAGCAGCCTGTAGGCCAAGGAGATGCTGATGCGGGTTCCTTGTGTGCAGGCTGCCAGGAGCAGCCATCTCCCTCAGGGAAAATGCGTGCAGCCTTGGCGTCATGCTTGTAAGCGCAGTATATAACATCTGATTAACGAAGAGGAGGGTAAGGAAGAGTGACTGGAGTTGGATATGCTCTGGAAAACACTAGTCAGGCTTCTTGATCTTAAAAAGCATGATATTGTCCAGCATTTTAAAGAAAAAAAAAATTAAAAGCTTGCATCTGTAATGAGAGAAGATAAAATTTGCTTATCTCAGTAGCGGCCTTTGCATTGAAATAGCAAATATTTTCTTAGTAACATGAATTTTTGTAACATGAAGGGTACTTGTGGTACTCCTAGATGAGGATGATTTTGGTGACAGGCAGCTTAGCAGTCTTTTTGTTCAGCTTGCAACGTAGCCTGGGGCAGCTGAACCATGACCTAGTTTTTGCTTTGCTAAATCCTATCCCTGTGTTCCTCTGTTTTGAAAACAGATTAAAAAAAAAAAGAGGCAGTAATTTAATAAATAGGGACTTAAAAGGTAGCATTAGTGGCATCTGTGTCCAAAATGGCAAAAGGGTTAGGTAAGGATTACAGCTGCCAAAGCAACGAGCAGGGTGGACTTGGCTTCCTACGGGCTTTATCTTCAGGGGCTGTTAGTTCTCAGCTGTTTCTTACCTTCTCTTCACCATCTTTTTGGCTCCATGAGAGCTACATGTTATTTTAGAGGTGTTTTGTCTGTTGCTGGTAGAGAAGTTCTGGATTCAAACAGCATATTATGTTGGGTCCAAGGCACACAGATGAGCATGAGAGGAGTGATGTTGGTTGGGGTCCTTCAGCGTAAGGACAAACGCCTCGACACTTGCTCGTGCAATGCTGATACATTTACATTTATGTTAGGATTTGCTTTATGGAGTCACACTAAAGGTTGGCATAAAATAAAACAGGGCATAAATAATTTGAATTTAATTTCTGTCCACAGCTTCACATCGTAAGGTCTTTCCCTGAACCTCCAAACGACCCTAAATTCTGTAACTTTTGGGGAAGCTGGGAAAGGTATTGGAACTAACTTTGCAGCTGAAGATCATCCTGCTTAATTTCTAATTGCACAAATAGTTCCGTATCCAGCACTGGATCTCTTCGGCAATTTTGATCAAACTTTGGAGAAGCCATTTAAATGGCTGCTTATATAAAAATCAATGGCAACTGTATCAAATTGGGCCAAATGTGCTTAAAAACCCTGAAGATGGATTTGGATCTTACTCCAGGCTCTGATCTGAAAATGTTGATCAGTAATAAGAGTGACTAATAATACCTTTTATTGTGGATTCCAATAATGCCTGGGTACACAATCATCAAGTAAATGGAATTTTTCTTCCCATTATCTTCATCTGAAGGAGAACTGAGCCATTAAACCAACCTAAATAATAAAGAAACACATAACACTCCCCATGAAAGTGTTCGCAGCTGTGTTCTTCCACTACGTGTTCCGTGAGGATTCCATTATAGTAAATTGGAGCTGTTAGTGTCACAATATTGCCATCATTACATGTTCAAAATATGAGTCAGATCCCCAGCACTCCTTGATGTTCTCATATTGTAAATGTGTGTAGTGTTTTACTTTCAGTTCTGGTTTCTAAGCCTGTAGAGGGGAAACTGCCTGTCCCAATAGGCTGTGAAATTTTAAGAGTCACATCCAGACTGGAGCAGGGATACAGCCACATTCCTCCTTTTCCCTGGTCGCTCATGGGGACTCCATTTACCTTCTCCTTCCAGGGTTAAGAGGTTTTTCTCTGAGCTTCTCTGTCTCCCAGCCTCATCACCACTGCCTGCTGCCTTTCACCACTCTCTCATCTTTTTATTCTTTTCTCCCCATCTCCTAACTGTGGCTCACTTAATTTTCTATGTGAACCTCTTCTGCCTGTGGCCCTGATGCAATGTGAGAGGTGGTAGTTACCCCATCATACGCCATCCTCGTGCACTGCAGAGCTCCCTTTCTGGCTTTAGCTGTTTTAATTATAAAAATAAGTAGTGGTCTTTTTGATTGACCACAATCAATCAATTGGTATTAGCTCAGAAACCATAAGTCATAACTATCTCTGTACCCCAAATTTGCTCTGCACAAAGTGGGAAGATTTTCACCAATAGGACTGCAATGTGGAAGTGATTTAGTGTCAGATCTACTATACAGGGAATACCTGAGGATTATGTGGCAATCACAGACAGCTCTATGTAGAGGGCTAGAGAAGAAGGAATTGCAGCAATGAGCTCGTTGTTGGTGCTTCCAGGAAGCCTACGTTGATGGTTTCACACATATATCCTTCCAAGCCATTGAACTTCCAGGCCCGTCATCCTACTTGGGAATGGAAAGGACAGAAAGCAATGGAACGGCATGCAGGAGATATTGGGATCACTGAGATTAAATCAGAGCATTTGCAAACACTATTTTGTTTCTCCTGACAATTTTCCATTTCCCTATTACTAGCATCGGAGACATTAATTTCCTAGTTACCCCTCTGACTGCTCCCATAACTGGAGACACATATGGGATTTGTCTCCCTTGACTTTGGTAATAATATTTAGCTTTTTATAAAAGTACATTAAACTTTCAATTACTTTACAAATGTTATGGAACTAAGCTTCGTTCATCTGTTGACTCTTTTTCTCTTGTCAATGAAATGTCCTATCTATCTGATAAAAGTTTCCATAGCTACTTTATGAGTCTTTTATGGTTTTATTATGGCAGGCCTGTCTAAATTAAAGGCTTGTCAGATTTAAGAAATAACTTTTAATTGCCTGTTTTTTTCTTGCAATATTTTTCCCTTTAATATTTCATTTTTTTCTATCTCAGAAATAGATTTGTCTCTGTCTGCTGTGAGCACCCACGCTGCTTTAAGAGTGCGGTGAAATGAACACTTATTTCTATGAACCATTAAACTGTCATGACAAGAACGTGATTGTAGGATTGGATTGCATTCCCTGCTGGATCAAAGCAGTCCCAGGGGCTCTGATTCATGATCCCCTCAGGTGCAGGTAGGATGCTGACGTGATTCCTACCTCCAGGCTGCAACTGGTAGAGGAATCGCTGAACAGGACGTACGTATGAATGGAACGTATAAGCTGCAGACTCTAGCCCCACGTAGGGTTTGCATCAATGCTCAACTGTACAGCGAGGGGCTTGAGCAGAAGATATCCACACTGTTTCTGATTGTCTATGCTAAAGGGACATTGACACTCTACAACTACCTGGATGGAGGTTGTAGTGAGATGGGTGTTGGTCTCTTTTCCAAGGTAACGAGTGATAGGACGAGACAAAATGGCCTCAAGTTGCACCAGGGGAGGTTTAGATTGGATATAAGGAAAAATTTCTTCACCAAAAGTGTTGTCAAGCACTGGAACAGGCTGCCCAGGGAAGTGCTTGAGTCACCATCCCTGGAGGTATTTAAAAGACATGTAGATGTGGAGCTTAGGGACATGGCTTACTGGTAGACATAGCAGTGCTAAGTTAACAGTTGGACTCAATGATCTTAAGGGTCTTTTCCAACCTAAAAGATTCCATGATTCCATGATTCTACCCTATGGGAGGAAGACGGGACTTGTCACTTTCGCCACCATCTCTATCTACTTGTGATTATGAGCAAGAGCCCTTACAGTTTTCATCTTGAGCTTTCTTGTTAATCATCACAGTGCTCGGTTCAGTCCATCTGCATACCAAACACTTGCTACCTTTCCATCTCCTTAGGATCTCAGGCTCCTGATTCGTTATCCCTAATAATGTCTTAAAAAGTAAGCAGCTGATTCTTGCATTGAATTTGCATAAATGATAGTAATAGGTGGGCCTGTGTATGTGTGAGCATGGTAGATGTGTAACACTGGGATTCTTTCTGCTCTCTCTTGTCCTTTTTACACACACTTTTCTCCAGTGACTTCACTGGATCTTCTCCAGGTTTACACTATTGCCAACAGCATGAGTACCGTTGCAAACTATTTGGATTATTAATGGAAACCCAGCTAAGAACTAAAATAAAGCTCTATTTATGCTGGACTGGGAGATAATTCTCAGCATTTCAGTAAAGTGTAACACAATTAAATCTCCAAGTTATCAAGACCTTACCGGCGTGGTGTTTAAAAGGGGTACTGAATATGCAAGGGATCCAAACTCTGTGTTAAATTACACCCATACCAGTGTGTAGCAACTTTAAGTGAGGTCATCTGTACCAGATTTACATTGCCAGAGCTAGAGCAGGATCTGACCTCATCCGAGTAAGGAGTGATGCACATCAAAGGTGTCGGCATAAAGGCAATTTAAAAAGTGATTGGAAAATAGCATGAAGTATTTTTAAAAGAAGTTTCTGAGCTGCAAAGGTCAAAGGAAAACTCAAATGTCAGGAATATGACTACAGTCTGGGACTGTTTCATACGAAAATATGAAGCTAAAAATACTTTTGTCTTAATATTTACAAAAGTTGTGTAACTTTCTGTTACTTTTTTCCTCTTCAGCTTACAAATGTATTACTTTGGGGAAACAGTGGACGCCATATTAATATATGTAAAATGAAGTGTAAATTGCAGCTGTTTGGAAAACTTTGGCAAAAAGTTCATATTTTGTCCTTTTTCTTTTACAACTTTTCTTTTACAGCTTCCATTTTTAACATTGACTTAAATACAGACATACTTTGAATAGGTAGCAGTACTTTAGGTAACTGTGTAGCTGCTGTTCAAGTACATTTTCTCATTGTCTTTTTGAGTTTTACATAAGAAAGGATGCACATTCACACTCATCACACATTCATAGACGGCTCAGGACAGGGTTTGGATCAAGATTTAGTTGTCATCAGTTTTGCTTTTACTTTTTTCAATCCAGTGGAAGAGAATGTGTTAATCCAAAGGAACTGCAAGGACAGTGAGACTACCGAGCCAGTTTCGGCATGCAGTTTTTTTTCTGTAGACTAACTGATACAGGTACATTAAGGAATTTGCTTTTTTAACATAGTTACTGAACATCCTGTTGTGTCTTAATCTACTTCTGAAGCATATAAAGCAGCTGTGCTTCATTAGCTTCGAGTTATCGTGAATGTAGAATGGTCTTGTTTTATGAGTGGGAATACTGAATGTTCAACAAAATGTGATGCCTGTAATTTGTTGGGTTTTTTTTTTCTTTCTATGTAAAATTATACTCCCATTCTCATTCTGCCTCTAGACCTTGCTGCGAAAAATTAATACACAAGACCTATAAAGGTCGCTGCAGTCTGAAATGGGCCTCTTCTAAGATCTACTGACTGCAATTCCGTGGCACCTCAGCATTGTAAATGTTGCCTCCGTGTCCTAAAAAAGGGGATTTTGTTTTAAATAAACTCAAGTTTTTAGGCACACTTCCAATGCACTGTACGCCAGCTGTCAAACAAGTGGCAGTGAGAGAAAACAGTTCTGTTCAGAGTGGGAGTCAGTTAATGGACGTTTCTGGGAGGAACCCATGAAGTTAGTTCACTTTATGTCTTACCCACAGAAAAAAAACCCCATGCAGTAGGTATATCTGTGTTGTGGCTTGTAAACTAGTGTGGATATATGCTGCTTAGACGGGGAGGAGCGGTGCTTGTCACGTACTGATTCACTCTCAAAAAGAGCTAAAACACGGCCAGGAGCAGAGTGACCTCTCTGTGAGGTAACTCAGCACTGTTACCACTGCACTGCAGAACCTGCAATACCAAGCGTCAACTGCAATTCCCAGTGCTGCCAACTATCGTAACCGTATTTGTGGGGTGTGTTTTGAATTCTTAAGGACTGTATCCCAGAGCTGTGGGATTCCAAGGGTGTTTCAGTTTTCAGTTAAAACAAAAAATTCTCATTGACGGAGAAAAGATTGGAAGTATGAGTTGTAGTAATCATCACAAGCAGGTGAATAAACGAGCTCTATTTATTCTTTTTAAAAATATCACGCCTTTAAGACTAATTCTTTGAGGCCTGACATAAAATCAGGTTGGAAAATCTCTAGTTGTCTTCATAAATGACAGAATAATTTTGGTTGGAGGAGACATCTGAAGGTGATCTAGTCCAACCTCATGCTCAAAACAGGATCAGCAAATCAGGTTGCCCAGGGACTTGTCCAGTTCAGTTTTGAGCACCTTTAAGACCAGGAGGTTTTGCAACCACTCTGGTCCCTTGTTGCAGTATTTTGACAACCCTCATGGTGCCTTTCTTTCATTATATCAAGCTGAAATGTCTTTTGCCTTACTCTTACCTCTCGTCCTATCCCTTTACACTTCTGAGAAGAATCTGGCTCCATCTTTTTTACATCCTCAACTACATTAAGTATCTGTAGATAGCAGTGAAATTTCCTCCAGTCCCCTCAGCCTCTTCTTGTATTCCATGTCCTTCAGCCCCCTGACTATCTTGATGTCCTTGCTTGGATTCCCTCCAGTATATCAATGTCTTCTGTGCTGGGGGGCCTGAACTGGGCACATGAATCCAAGTGAAAGTCTAGAGCTAAGCAAGACCCAATTTCCAGTCATACTGTCTGGGATTCTTCTCTTTGAACTTCAGGACTCCCATCTGCACCTGAATGGGTCACTCCATTCTTTTTACAGCCAGTAGAGAGAAATAGGTCCCTCCAGACTGCTGTTTGCCTTTCTCTTTCAGCTATCTGCCTTAGGATGAGACTCTTTGTGTCCCAGAGGGACCGTTTCTCTACACTGATTATGAAAGCAACAATTCAGCTGTTTATATCCAACTGTATTTCTCTGAAGTTAGGTGAGATAATTCCCAGCCTGAGTCTTTGTGGGCAAGAGATGGTAACTGGCCTAAGTTATAATATTACAGCTAATGATCACAATCCTGCACCTGAGCAAAATGTATGAGCAGTAGGTTGTTCTCGCCTGCACAAGTTTTGTCTTTGAGGTTTGGTTTGCCGATTTCTGTCACTTTGCAGGCGCAGTGAAATAAATGATGAAGGACTGAGATGAGCTCTCAGTGAACGGTTGCAAGGTTCATATCCTAGAAAGGCTCGTGTCTTTTGTTTAAATGAAGGCACTCTCACTTAGTCAGGAATTCTGCAAATTTTGTGTTAGCTGTGCTTTGAACACTCAAGCACGGTCCTTCACGTCAGTGTCAGAGAGCAAAGGCGTGAGCTGGCAGAGGGCAGGTGACTGGATCTTGGCTGGAGATGAGATGTGGGTGATCTGGGGGGTGGCTGGAGAAGGAGCGGTAATCCGGACATCTCTGATATAGGACGTCTTGAAGTTCGCCATACGTCGCCATACCTCACTACTGCTGCATAAAACTGCAGTACTAATCAAGCGTTTGGAATTAAGTTGTAATTAATCTAAGCGGACACCATGCACTGAATCATGAGCTGTACCCTGGATTCTCGAAAATACTTATCTCAGCATTCCTACTGGAAACTGATTATTTCCTTGCAGTAAGATGCCAATTTAATAAAATATATTGGTCCTGTAAACGGCAGCTTTTACCAACCTTCACTGGTTGGGAGATTTCCCCTCCCTTTCATGGGTTATTCAAAGCAGTCTTCCACCGCAGGCTGCAGGATACTGGAAATGACTTGGTACCTTTTCAGAAAAAAAAAAAATAAAATCTCATTTATTCAGGCTGGCAACTATACAGGGAATAACTGTATACCTGGTACGTATTTGTTGGATGAGATGGTGAAATGTCACGGCCTGTGATATACAGCGGGTCAGGATAAATGATCGGATGGTCTCTTCTGAATATGTGAATGGCTGGGCTGTGTGCCAGAAGCCAGACAGACTCCTGGTGTTCCCACAAGTCACCACATTCATCTGTCCCTGCCCTCCCTCCTGAACTCTGTGGTGAAACTCCCACCTGCATCATTTAGAGCAGGATATTGATGTGGGTAGTCAGTGCTAAAATGAAAAGTACAACAAACTTTGTTGGGAAGCTCTGAGGTGCTGGGTATTGGAGACGCAGCTAAGGCTGAATAGGTTCCAAATGCTACTAAACCAGAAAGTTCACTCTAAAGGACTTAGGGTCCTTGGGATCAGTGCCGTTGGTTTTCACTTCCCAAAGGCCAACTCCTGGCAGCACTGTGGCACGGGACTGCCAGATACGTCTTGTACTCCACAGCGCGCTGCGGAGCAGGGCTCCTCTGCCCTGCGTAGAGGGGCCTGTCTTGACTTTGCTGTTTGGCACTGAACAGTGTTTATGTCCCCAGCTGCAGTTTCAAATTGTAACTCAGCTGATCCCTGAGTCCCTGGCAATATGGTTGTCTTCTCCTGCCACCCTGTTCTTGCCCCAGGGCTGCTGCTCATCTCGATCCACAGTCATACCAGTCAGTTATAGTCAGAAAAGTATTTATTTTGGCTCCAAAAATATAGGTCCTGGGTCAGCTCACCTTAGGATTAGACCCATGCCAAGGCTGGCACAAGGAAAACAGCAGGAATATGTGGCTATCGGAAATAAGAACAGGATTGTCCCATTTGCAAAAGGGCCATTGATCAGACTAATTGTGACATGAAACTGCATTTTCAGGGAGGCAAGCGAGCGGTGAAATTCTGTGCAGCAAGACTCATGGTAAAAGCAGTGCCCCAGGCTGCATTCAGCTTACTCGTGTCACCTAGTTTCCTAACTTCTAATGAGCTTTTCAGAGTTGGACTTGACTTTATTCATTAAGGTACAGGGAAAGAGGTAGGCTTTTTATTGACCGGAGTATTTTTCTCCACTGGAAGCCCTGGTGCTAATGGTGCCAGTCCAGACATCTCTCAGATGGACTCTAAACACAAAACTTCGGCTTTGTATAATCAGCTTCAGACTACAGTGGTGCAATCTCCCTCCTCTTCTGGAGAAGGTGCTGTGACAAAGTAGGAACTTTTTATCAGGCACGTCTTCTTAGCAAGCTGTTGTAAAACAGAGGTGGTTTCCAGACATGCATACTATCCTGGAAACTGGTGGGAAGAAGAGGACATGGTCTTCTCTGCGCACATTGATGAGACAGAACTACACAATAGTTTAGGTTGGAGGGCCCTTTGAAGGGCCCTGGTCCAACCCTTTTCTCAAAGAAGGGCCAACTTACATCAGGTTGCTTGGGACTTTATTAACTGGAGATTTTGCAGCCTCTCTGGTCCCCTTTTTGAATATTTGACCACCATCGTGGCGATTTCCCCCTCCTTACATTGAGTAGGCATTTCCCGCGTTGCCTGTTGTGCTTTCACTGTTCGGTCTGAGAAGAGTCTTGATCCATCTTCTTTATACCTTCCAATTAAGTTGCTGAAGACAGCAACGAGAGCCCCATTTCGCCTTTTCTTTTTAAGGCTGAACAAACCTGATTCTTTCAGTCTGTCCCCATAGGGAAACTTGCTTTAGAGATCTTCAGGAAATAGTAAGCAGGACTTCAGGCTGTCCAATGTGCTTCAAGAAAAACCTTCAGTTTTATTGAAGGTTTCTGATTCACTCAGTCCCTCTGTTTACCCAGAATTAACATCAGTGACATATTTATAAATTTTAAATGAAATTAATAAATTTTATAAGTTATGATTTATTTTGTATTTTATTATATTATTTATGTTATCACATTATTTATTTATATATAATTTATTTATATATTATATTATATCATTTATTTATATTCTATAACTTATTTTATGTTTATAATTTTATAATTTGCTTTTTAAAATAAAATACCTGTTCCTATGTCTTAGGTTTGGGTTTTTTTTCTGACAAGTATTTTAAAAGACACACTGGTTTATTCTGCATAGAGTAGCAGGTATAGTATGCTATGAAGATCAGCACTTATCCCATTTGTGCTGTTCAGGATGCTTTAATCAGGAAAAATTTACTTACGGTTTCTGTTATTTTTTTAATTTCCAACAGAAGACTTGTGACACTGATAATCGGAGGAGATGAGACTGCTCAGGCTCGTTGGGTCTTTGCCAGCTGTTTCCTGTGCAGCTGCTGTCAGGGCTGGGCTCAGCTCTGACTCAAGTCAAAGATAGTTCAAGTTTTGCTGTTGTTTTCTTGCTTGACAAATGTTAAAAGGCTTGACCTCGTGTGGCACAGCAGAAATATCTGAATCGCTACCATGATTCACTTTCAGATACTGTATTTTTTTTTCCTCCTGAAAACATTTGATAAGTCATTCTCTCCAGATGTTTTCACACTGCCTTGAATCCCTCCGGCTAAGAGCTTAAGATTTTTGCCTGCTTCCAGGGCTTGTACACACAAACATTTATTCCCTGGGCTCGTATTTTCCCCCCACCCCAGTTGTCTATTGTTTACTGGATCATATTTTTCTTGGGAGTCATATACAGAGTGATGAACTTACACCTCATCCGCAGCTTAACTGACATTTTTTTTGCCACTACTTTTCCCTATTGTTTGGTGAAATAAATATTGTGGATGCTCGTTCTGTTTGAGCTGGGCACAATGTAACTGCAAAAGAATCACTGGCAATAATGCTTTGGGTTTTTCAACCTTTTCTATGGGAAAATATATTTGTCTGTATGTACAGGAAGGTAGCATTTTACTTCTTAAATGAATGAATAATCATATATTCTGTACTATTCATGATGGCCTTCCAAGACGGCGAAAAAGATCTATACTGAATAGAAAATGGTAGCGCTGAGGAATTCATTGGTAGAAATAACACATACCAATCTTGTATTTTCCTAACCTTAACCATGTGTTTCCCACAGCACCTAAGGGACTTAGGAGCACACATTGATCGTCACACACAGTCCATTTAATCAAGTTAATTCCAGACTTAACTCAATGACTAAAGGCAGTTGCACTGGAGAGAAGTTTCCCATGTGTTAAAAGTGTCTAAAAAAAAAAAACTGGAGTGGCTCCAGAGCTGCGACTTTTGTTTTTCAATCTCTTTGCTTGTCGCAGAACTTAGCTTTCCAGGTATTTTTAGGCACAGATTGAGGCTAATGTGGCTTTGTGTGATGGCGTGCTTTAATGAGTTAAGGTACGTTTCAGATATACTCCACTCTTGAGGCTGTCATTTCATTTCTGAGCATGTGTGTTGGCTTTGGCATTCATTGGTCCCTTGCTGGGACCCAAAGTGTGTCATTTTCTGCCAAATCAATGAGTTGAATTACCTCAGAAAAATGCCCAACAAGCGGGAAAGCTGGTGGAAGGAACGAAGCTGGAAGAGGTGTTGAGTGTGGGGGCAAGGAAGCATACGGAGAGGCGGGATGGAGGAGCGGCTCCACTGCTTTGGGTAGTAGCAAGCTGTTAGGTCGGCTCACACCCAAACTTTGGCCAAGTAGGACTTGCCTCTCATTTTCTGTTTTGCCAGATTTCTGTCTTGAATGGGCCAAAAAAATGATATGTGCATGATATTTGCAGTTTCATGCAGGCACAAATGAGTGATTTTTATTAATTGTTTTGTAGTGATAGCCATATAACTTTCTTTTTCTTATAAAATTTCTGAAGACACCTTCACCCTTTCTCTGTAACCAGACCTACAGGCAAGACTTTTGCTGTGAATTCCTGATTTATTACGCATGGTCTTTCTGTAGCAAACATCAGTATTAATATTTGAGTAGCGATCCATCATATCTCTCCAACAAATAAAGCACAAGTAATCTCATTCTGATCTCGCATACCCTGGGATAAAGCAGAAGTAATTTTGCTGGATGCAAGCATTACACCAGTGTAAAATTTCTGGAGTTGGATGAAAACTGGGAATGGCAGAGCATAATTATAATAAAAAGGCACTGGAGCATCCTTTGAATTTTAGAATATTAAGAAGGTCTATTACTGACGCAAAATTTTTAGGTAATGAGTGTGTGGGCTTGGTGGCTCCCCCTGCCCCGTCAGCGTGACACATATTTGAGAGGATCGTGCTCGGTCTGTGCACTGGATTAGAAATCAGCTGTCGCTAAGGAGCGTTTCGCAGTGTACAGGGTTCCTGGGTGTGATGGTGCGCACCAGAGGCAGCCGTGGGGATTAAGCTGGCTGGTAACAAGCGTTTGTGTTTCCCAGCCTGGTTAACTTCAGATCAACCTTCTAAACATTTCCATGGAAACAAGGGAAGTTTTGGTTCACTGTAAGTGGCTTAATTTACTTTCTAACTATATTAAAAATAGAATACTAAGCAGAGACAAAAGCAACTCTGAAACATATTTTGGATAATATGATTTGAAATAGTCACAGCATTCAGTGATTGCTTTTCCATACCTCCTGCCTGCAGTTATGGGTGAAGCTATCATCGAGCGGTTGCTCCTTGAATCGGCAACGGCATGAACAAAAAAAAAGTGGAATAGTTGAGGGTCTTAAGTCTTTATTTTCGGTAGAAAACAATTCAATGTATTTGGTTGTGAGCTTTCCTATTTTTTTACGAGGCACGAAATTTGAGAGCTTGGAACATGTTTACATCATAGAAACTTCTTATATGTCTACTATTTTACTGAAATGTCACGTGTCAGTTTTAATATAACACAATAGTCACTTGTCCAGTCAAAGAGATAAAATATATTTATGTACCCATAGAGAAAAGTACTAAAAATGTGTTTTCATTTTGCATTGGCATCTTTCAAGTCACACGAGAGAAAACTAGTTGTAAGTAGATTTTTTTCCCCTGGATTTCTAGGAAGAACTTCCCACTTCCATAAAAGTAGAGATGCTTTTTGTAAAGCAACAAAGTGAGGGGAACTGTAAGCCGATTCATGCGAGTGAGGTTTTTGCTCAAAGTGTCTGTCTGTCTCTCAGGACGTATGCACCCAAAGACAAATTGTTTGCGTGACTCAGGAGGTGTTTTCCAGTAGAAGTTATTCTTACTCCTGTAATGGTGATAATTGGTAAATGTAAGAACTGCTTGAACAAAACCAACTTTAATTATGCATGAATGCTGATCAGCCTGGAAATCAGCTTGGCTGCCACACTCAAAATTTAGCGTTATTCTCTGAATTTCAAGAACGATGAATTTTTATCTGAAGTTATACTCTAAGAGCAGTCAGAGGCAGCAGGGAAATTGGCCTTGATGTTTATTTGAGCATTGGAAATGAGTGCAGCCTCACATCCATAACGTCAGGGAGGAGCTTTTCCTTTCCCATATGGTATGGAGCTCACAGCGCCGTCCGCATGAACGCTCAAGTCCCCACAGTGCGCTTGTGCAGCTGCAGAGTGGTCTGGTCACCATTTTACATATGGGAAACGGAGAGAAAGAAATACTCTGTGTTTTGTTCCATGTCACAAAGGGGTTTTTTTTTTCAGTTGAGGGAATTAAGTTTGTGTTACCTGAAAGCTTGATCTTAAACTTAACTTTCCACACTTTTCCCATTGCTCATCACTTTCATCCACAATGGATGAGTTCCGTCTATCCTAGAGTAACATCAAAATGTCATCTGCTAAACTCTGGGGCACTCTGATAACATACCATAATTAAGAATTTCTGCTTCTATAGAAAATGCAGTCAACCTTAGTTATTAAAAAATGTAACAGGTGGCTGGGCATCCGGCTCCGTTCCATACCTCCCCGGCCAGGAATGCGTGCAGCTGACTGCAAGCAGCTGTGTGGGCACTTGGAGACCTCTGACATGCCTGCAGCTCTGCAAGTGGCTTTCATCAACAGCAGCAGGCAGGGAAATGTAAAGACAATGTGACCGAAATATTCTCCTAGGTAACTCTAGCATTTGGAAAAAAAACACGTGAGTACATTGGCAGTGTGGTGGTATTATTGCAAGGCAGAAAAGTTGAACAAACTGGACCCTGATCCTGCTGACGTGTGCTCAAAAGTGAGCGAGGACCATAACGCTTTAAAATGTTTTGAGTTTTTGTGTAAACTCTCCTCCAGCTGCTGGAGTTGGGCAAAATAACAAAAGGACATTAAGTTTCATATGGAACACAAAGAAGGGTGCTTGTTGTCATGAGTGCAAAGAAAAGGTTTGCAAACAGGAATGCAATGTAGAAAAAAGCTCAGAAACCAGAAATCTACAATGTACAATGGCACTGTGAGTATTCCCAGATGGGACCATTCATGTGCTTAAAATATACAAGCATACAGGCTGAGACTCATATTTTTTTAATAACACCCTCTGCTTCCCTTCTTGCCACAAAATATAAATTCTCATTTTTAACATGTGTTGCTATAGTGACTCATTTCTTTGTTCGAGCTTCTTTATGTCCTTACAGACTGAGGTCCTCAGCCCTTCCTGGTAAGTGTGTGGGTTTGGGCTGGGAACAGAGTGAAAATGATTTTCTGCGTACTGCAGTCACTTGAGTAGTGCTGCTGAGATAAAGGAGAGAATCAGATCGTAAACTTTCATTATTAAATTCTATCAGGAGCAAATCAAGCTAAAGAAATACTCAGTGGAACAACAGAGCACCGAAAAATTATAATGGTCTGCAAATGGTTTGGAAAGAGAGAGTACAACTGGGGAAGGTTTAAACTGCATTTTTTTTTTCCTGTGTCAACAACAGGTGCCAGCAAAATGGACGTCAGTCAGAAGGTGGCTGTGTTCCTGACAATGGATTTTGGAGGCTTTTGTGGTTTTAATAATATCCGGATATATCAGGCAGAGGCAGACTGTGAAGCTATTATATAGAAATCTGAAGTATACTGAGCTCCAAGGAAAATGATACTGTCACAGAAGTTGCTGCAAAGAGGGTTTTCTCCCTCTTAGTGCAGGCAATAAGGTGACAAGAGGAGCATTAGAGCTGAGGGCTTTTCCCTGTGGGCAACGGGCGGGGTTGCCATCCATTCAGTGAAGGGATGGGTGGATGTTAAAGTTGGACACAGGTGAATACCCAAACATGGTTGGGGGAATGATGGAAAAAAAGCCAAGATTGCAACAAGGATGCGCAAATAGCAGTCGAGTACCAGTTTGTGACCTTCCAGCATGACCCTCTAAGAAGCAGCAGTCTTTGGAGGGCTTTATGGGGTCCAATGCCACCAGAAGAAGCTGGATGGGGAGACCACGAGGTCTCCTTCTTCACCTTGTCCTCTCATGGCTCTGGGCCAGAACGCTATGGGGCACCATCCACTTGCTCCTTGGAGACCTTCCAGGAACAGGAGGTGCTTTGTCCAGCGTCTGCACTCTGGTCTCCCACCAATCCATTTTTGATCTGTAATGTCTCTTCCTTCCCCCAGCTGTTTCCCACCAGTGTTAGTTATTCTTTCTCCTCATGGTTTCTTTTCTACTCAGCCTTCCTTAGAAGCTCTTGGAGGTTTTTCTCTGTGGGAAAAATGTCCACCAGATTTGCTAGGCATTTGTAATCAAGCAGACTGCTGGTAAGTCCTCATTGTTGATCCAATCACTAGATTATCTGCAAATAAACAGAAGACTGAAACATCTCTCTTTTATAAATTGGTATCTAGGATTTTGTCTACTACGGGAATTAATTTCTGATGGCAATTATTGTTCTACTTAAAAATAATTAGCTTTATCTTCTACTTAGAAAATATAAATTAGGCAGTTCTCTTTGGTATTCTCAGGAGCACAGGGAAGCTAAACTCACTGGTATTGAGAAGATTTCCTATTTATTAGCTTAAAAACTGCTTTTGTAATGTGTGTAGGAATGTGTGCAGAGAAAAACCCAACAATTTATGCTTATAGAAAACCATACATTTAATTTTCTAACAAAATGCATCATTTAATTCTAACTGATCTGAAGCGTGAATTTCACAAGCAGGGATCCCAAGCTTTTTCACAAGCTTTATTTCCTTTTCTTTTTTTTTTTTTTTTTTTTAGTTTAAAAAGGCTTTTTGCTGTAGGCCTCTATTTGCTGTCATCAAGTGGAAACACAGCTCTTGCTGTTCCCTGCTCCCAGTGTCAAACGCAGCCAATCGTACAGATCCCTGAACAGGTACAAAGTAAGCTGCTACAAAAGCTGAAAGTTATGTTCAGGTACTTCAAAGATTTCTTTCAAATTTGTTTAAATGTTTTGAGAGCTTCTTTAATACAAGAGCAACCTCTGGCAAAATTTATTAACCTTTGATTTACAGTCCTCATTTGATTTGCATTCCTCTTTTAAGTTATCAATTTCTTATTTAGTTTTTTTTCAGTTTGAACCTCTGAAATAGAGAGAGGGGGCCAGGGCTCAGCTGATGCAAACTGCCTTGCATTAGTTCCCAACATTAGAGAATCTGGCTTCTTACATCTTCTATAGATTTTCCTAAATTAGATGTTATTGTTTTCATTTTAGAACTTTATTTTCAGTTGCAGTAGTAACATCTGGCATTAACTTCATCTTGCTGTGACAAGCAATTGCTAGTTCTGAATGCAGCTGTGAACAAGCACAATATTGTTCACTTCTGTTGAGCTACGTGTTCTTTTAGCATGGCAAGCTGTCAGCGGAGAGTCCAAAAATTATTTAGATTTAATGTTAAGGAGGTGATGCTCTGTGTTGATTCACACCTGTGGTCTTTTCAGACAGTCTTAGGAAGCTCCTGCCTTCCCCATTTGTGTTTGCAAATCCTATAAAGCAAAACAGCCCATCCTTCCTTCCTCTGAAAAAAAGGGATTAATGCCAAGAAACAATGAACTAATACAAATCTGACAAATATGGAAAATCTTCTCCCTGGAGGTCTGTCTGTATTGACCATTAATCCTAATGGTCTCTGCTGGTGGGAACGGATCAATGTCCCTTTAGAAGGCATGGGTATACTCAGAAAAATTGTCATAGGGAAAAAATCAGCCAGTAACTCTTCTTCTTCTTCATAGTTCCAATTATTGTGTGTTGAGTTGAGTCATAACTGCCAATTGTAATGCCAGTATCTTTTTGTCTTAGTGGTCCTGCTGAGCTGGAAACACTTCGAGAGAGAGAACTGAGTTCTGGTCTTTTCCATGTGCTGTTAGTGGAATATTTTACTGTGTTAGGTGCGAAGCCAAGCATCACACCTGGAAGTAGACCTTGGGGCATCACTGACCTCGTTACTCTAAGAGCTTTTACTCCTGGTCGGAGGAGTTGTTATGGAAGGGATGCAGCCTCATTCAGGCTGTGTACTGAGTTTCAGGGCTGACTTTAAAACCAGTGGCACAGGGTTGTCAAAAGCAAAATAAAGGAGGACAGAGACGAAGGAGCTGAAGAAGGTGCTGGCTGCTACCCATGAAGTTTTGCAGAAGCTTGCTGGGTAAGGCTGAGATGGAGTGAAAAATAAAATGAGCAAGGAGAAAGCCCAAAGGGTTAGAGAAGATTATAATGTTTTAGGAGAGAAATGAAAACTCAGATAGGGAACACGTACCTAATTTTGCAGTATTATGTCAAATATAGCACTTGAGGTTTCTTAAACTGACACTTTGGAGAAAAGTGATGTTGTAGCGTAGCTGAAAGCTATAGAACAAGGGCAGATTCTCTGGGTGAAACACCACCACTGGAGCTTTACCAAGCTTTCAAGGTTGGTTTCCATTTACTGTTTACCAAGGATTCAAGGTTCTGTGACATGGAGTCTGCATCCACTGTTCTGGGGTGGGCTTATCCTTAGCAACGTGGGCTAACCCTGGAGCAACTGAGCCAGGGAGACTTTTGCAGGGAGAGAAGAATACAGCTCATAAGATCACTCTACAACAAGTTCAGAACTGGAGGTTTTAAACCTAAAACTTATTTTCCCTTTTGCAATTAGGAGAAGGAAGATGAGCATCTCCTTCAAGCTAGAGGCCTGGTTTTATTCAACAGTGGGTTTAAATTAACCTCATTATAAGTGGAAGCTCGATGGCTTTTTTAGTGCAGAGATTTGTCTGTTTAGTTAAGATGGCTTCTTCTGTTCAACTGCTGCTAATTAGCATCCGTCATTAACTGGTCCAGAGCTTGCAGCTCTGTTCATTTAAATGATTGTTAATGGGAACTCATCAAGACATTGGGTTAAATGCCAGTTTAATGAGGATATGTTGGTTATTTCACTGTAACTGAAGCTCTGTTCATCTGTTGAGAGAGGTAAAGGTTTCTCTCCTTTCTCATTAAATAATTTGCTGAAGCTCTGATCCTGAGTATATTCAATTAAAAGAAAGCCCATCAACACTAGAGGAATCCATTAAGAAAGTGGGAGTAATAGAGAAATAGAAGAATAATCTTACAAATTAAGTTAGGTAAGAGCACAAATATTTAGCTATTAGAGCCAATCTTTGGTTTTAGTACGAATGTTCAAAAGTTGGTTTCTTCTAAAAGGTGGCATTTCCACAGCTCTGGAAAATTAAGTCTTTATCCACCGAGGTGATGTAGCACAGAAAAGCATCATGGCAACTGTGACAGCCTCTGTTTCTGAACAACACCTTGCAGATCGAACCAGGAGAGAGCCCTCCAGAGCTGAAAGGCAGAGTTGCTGTCTCATGAGCAGAAGACATCACCAGCTCGCTTTGCCTGACTTCATAGTGCAAAAGCAATGACTTACGCAAGCTCTCAACCCTCCCCTCTATGAAGAGAAGCCTTACCTTCATGGTGTGCTCCTCTGGAGAGGAAGGGCAGTGCCACTGGCTGGCCGCTTTGGCTGCAGTGTTTCCATAAGGAATCCTGACATATGGCAGTGGGCACGTGGCAACAGTCCATCCAGTAGCATTTATCCAGCCATAGGACCGCAATCCCAATAACTCTTCTCCATTCGTGCCCTTCCTAGGAGTTATATAAGTAGGAAATTGTAAGTGCATGAAGCCAAAAATATGAAAGAATACAGAACAGATGAAGTGAGAGATTTTGTCTTAAAATAAAACTTTCTCTTCTGATTCTGATTTAGACTTTCTGCAGTCCAACTGGCATTCCTTACCTGCCTTCAACAAAGTCCGCGGCGGCTCTTCCCAAGCCCAATCTCTGTATATGCCTTTGCCCTCATCGACCTTCAGCTGCTCTTGATACCATTGACCTTGCCTTTTTCCCAGGATGTTCTTCCCCTTTAGTGACTCAAAATTCTTTTGAATCACATTTTGTGATCTTGTCACATTTTGTCACATTTTGAATCACATTTGTAACATTTTGTCACTTTTTGTCACATTTTGAATCACATTTTGTCATCTTCTGACCCTCCTCCAGCTTTCTGTGACAATGCTACAAGGACCTGTCCTTGATTTTTTTTTTTTCACTCCTTTTCTCTTTTTTTCTTGGTATTGTTATCCACAAATACAAATTTGTTTTATCATATCTATGTGGATTGGTCACAGACTTGCCTACCTACTCCAGACCATTTTTATTCTGTCCAAACAGTGGTCTGGGGTTGCTTTTCTGACAGGTCTGACTGACACCTAGATATCAATTCAAGCCCTCACCAACACATGGCTATCATTAATATTTTCCATCGCTGTCTCTTTTGGTCTCGTTTTGAGGGCAAGGTAACGAAAGTCAGTTTTCCTTTGTCCAGCTTGATTGGGTCTTACAAATCCTTCTGCATACCTGCTGTTAAACATGAGGGCTTTTTGTAACTGTATTATAGCTAAAAGTTTTATCCAAGCTCTTGTCACCTGGCATCTCACTTACTGCAAGATTATTTTCTCCAGCTTTCTCCCATTTAAATTAATTCAAAATTCACATGCAGAGGCATTTTCCTACCCCAGTAAATTGACAATATCACCACCTTCCTGCATTCTTCTATTAGTTCCTCTATCTCTGTTTATACACATAATATTGTTTTCATTTTGAACAACCTTCTTGTCTCATCCCCACATGGCTTGTCATCTTTTGTTCATTTTTAAATGTCCGTTTCCCTCTTTGATGAGCTGATGATGCCAGATGCCTTCCTCTTGTTTTTACATAATCAAATCATCACCTTTCCCATGCTTACCCTCACGTTTGGAAGGAGCTCTCTGAAACAGCAACAAAGCAACTTTCAAGTCATTTTAGAAGTCTTTTTTTTCCTGTGATGCTTTACAGAAACTTTGACAAGTTGGTAGTGTGCCAAGGCAGATCCTTTTCATGCTGACTGATATTTCTTGTATTCCCTGGCTGTCTGGGAGCCTCAGATGTTTTTCGTTTCAAACAGCGATCTTCTTTTTGAGTCACCTATCTCAACAGGGCCCTGGTCCATAATCTGACGGACACTGAAATAAACTTTGCTTCATTCTAGGCACAGGCAAGGAACCGTCTCAAGCCTGTGCCACTCTGCCTTTCTCCTTTCCTCCTCTGCCCCAACTGATACTACAACTGTTCATCTCAGCTTCATAACGCTGGTGATATAACCAAGACGAGGCCAGGTCTTCTAGAAACTACCAAGTTGCACATCACCTAATGGTAAATAATATAATTTGTTTAGTTATTGTTTGCCATGGCTGCTGTTGGACCTAAGCCAGGTAGAAATCAAAAGAAGGGGCTTGCACAGCAGTGAAGTCTTTGTGGCTTAACTCGTTACGGCAAATGACTGATGAGGGACTGGTTCCTGCAGAGGTGGTTTTCACAAGTCCCTTCGTCTACTTGCCCTCCAGATGTGGAACTGGACTTAAGCACTGGGGACATTCTGTGCAGCTTGAAAAATAAGGTTCTTCTCAGAAAGTCTGTAGTTATTTCACTCAAGCAGAAGAGCAGGCAGATAGGTGGCACGCACCTTGAAAGGTTTCTTGCAGGGCCAGAATCCCTATAGTCTTCGTGGAAGAATATAATCAATGTAAAACACCTTATGTTTTGTCTCAGGTACAATTCAAAGAATTTTTCCCCTCCAGTGGTTATAGCCAATGAAGGATCTGCCCATGGGTATCTTGCAGCAGACCCCAATGTCGTGTCAGATGTGCTCAGCTTCACGGTGTAGTCAGAGCATTGGGCCAACCACATGCTGGTGGAGGCTGTAGCTGAGGGTGTCTCATAAAGGTGCTGATCATGGAAAGTCTGAGGTTGAAAGTCCATTGTGTCTTATTTCTAAACAAAGTGAGATGGTTTTACAGAGGGTGTGAAAGGAGCAGGAAGGCCTTGATTAGGCTGCTTGAGGAAAGGAGTTAGGAGGAAAAATCTCTGGAATTGATACAGGAATACAGCACATGAATTCTGACTGAAGTAAGTGGAGAATAGTCTAAATTGTGAAATTAAAGGAAAACGCTATTAAAACTGAATTGTAAGTCCTCTTTGTTTTTTAAAGTCAAGTCATCTCTTTTTTTTTTACCTCCAGAGTGACAAAGCCATTTGGGCTTTATTGACCAGTGTGTCTTGATCTGCCTGATGACATTTCCCAAGATTAATGTGTCTGTTTCTTGACAATGCATATGCTTCACGATGCATCACAATTAACTACCGCTCCTTGGTATGATAAGGAGGGAGTCTTTTTATCTGCAGCTGCATGACTTCTATCTGCATTTCAAATGCCAAGTAAACAGACAGGTTCCCTATCCACTTCTCTCATCTACCTTTTTGAAGTGAAAAAAAAATTGAAATTCATGCTTTGGTTCCCGGTAAAATGCAGCATATTTTGGATAGCAAATTGAACTGGAAAGACAAACAATGGAAAAACACTAACCAAATCCCTCAATGTATAAGATACAGAGCACACAAGCATCTCCTGTTATTATAAATACTTGACTTGATAGCTTGTATTTATTTGTGTTAGTAGAAATGTCAAATTAATATTTATGAGCTCTCTTTAGTGTATTTGCTAGGGACTTTTGTTAGTTTTCAGTATAAATTGTCAGACTAACCCTGTTATTCAGGATCATCAAAGTATGTTTTTTAAATTCAATGGGAGTTTCATATTTTGACCCAATTCTGCAGGGTTTTATCTCAAGGTTTAACTTAAAATTGTGAATTATCCATTTGTCTTTAACGCGACTCTTCACATGGATAAAGTTAAACTTGTTTGCATTTTCCTGAAGCCACAGAGGTTTTGTCATAATAACTTCACAAACACCTCAGGATCAGGCTCAGTTAGAAATTTGTTACTGTTTTAATTAAATCCAGTAGCTGAACATAAAACGTTAATACAGATTCAAATTTACCTAACCATTGTTTAAATAAGTTTGGCACACTTTCTTACTTTTTGAATATGACAACATAAGGTGAATTTTGATTTAATCAGTGCTAGATTCCTCCAATGGGATTTGCAGCAGAATCAGTGACTAGAAATAGAAGTGTCCTTCCAGTGTTTTGGATGTTATGGAGACCTCCATAGCTAAGAGGTGATGATGACGAGATATCCCTTCAATTGAACTGGAATAGACATGAAACAGTGACCTAAAAATGAAATATACTTGCATCCATGTTGAGACAGAATCCAAATTTGCAATCCATTTAGTTCTTTGTTGGAAAAGTAAAGATAGAGTTTAAGAAATGTTTTGAGCTTTACTTTGTTCATTTATTTTCTTGCTTTGTTCTCTGTTCCTCCCATATATTCCCTACCCCACCTTGGTAATTTTATTTGCTTCTGGTCTTTGTAAGGTTCCCTGCTGACAGCTAATTTTCCCTTTCCTGGGGAGTATTCTGAATGTGTCTTGTGTATCTGAGTAGTGTAATCTATGTAACAATAAAAACAAAATAAATGTCACAACTGTTATATCTTTAACAGGCAGGGACACGGCATCATTGTAGAACGTACAATGAAGACTTCTTCTCCGGGAATATTTCTAATAAGAAAGGTTGACTGGATGTGAGAATTCCTAAAGAATGGGATAGTAAACGACACGAAGGTTTTTATAAAACCTTTTACATAAATCAGTTGATGAAGCCCATGTTAATACTGTTCATGACTGGGCATTTTATTGCAAAAAAGAGGTGTCAGAGCTTGAGGATTATGATAGAGCTGAATGACATGAAACATTCTGATGTGAAAAGGAATTGAATGAATTGAGATTTTTCATTTAGGAAAGAGACAAATAAGAGGGAAATGGATAAAAGGATCCAAAACCACAAGAAGGAAGTCGGAATCTTTTTTCCTTTTGACATGAAAAAGGCTATTTTACATAATTAGGAACTGAAAATTGTGAAACTATGGAAGCAGTTTTTTTTTTTTTTTTTTGTAATGGAAAGTAGCCACAGGAAGAAATCCAAGCCAAAAAAGTAAACAAAAAACCCCCAGATTATATATTTTATGTGTGCATCAAAAATATCCAGAGTTATTATTGAGGGAAAGGATCTGAAATTTCATACCGCGTGGCTTGAGCCTGCCACCAAGAGGGACAAGGATGGGTACAGACTATGCCCCATCTGCCCATCGAGAAGTTCTTGTGCTTCTCCCTAATGAGTCTCTGACTGGTCATGGTCAGATCCTGGAGAGTCGAGACTGGACTAGTGGGATGGTGGTCTGATACCCTATTGCAGTCCCTGTGAGTGATTAAACAAGAAATGCTTAATGTGATGTGAAGCTGCTTTAATTGAGTGCTGAAATTTATTTTCCTGTGGTATAAATGAATAAAGAAGACTTGAAGTGTATGTCAATTATTTATTATTTTTTGGCTGGGTGTCAGGATAGCCCTCTTCTGAAGATAAACAGAAACAAACAAAATTTCAGTGTGATGAATTAACTTACTACTCTATTTAACAAAATATTAAACTGAGAAAAAATATAAAATATAAAAAATATAAATATATAAAGAACGTACTTGATGTATGTTTTCTGTCTCTGAAAAGTGGGATACAAAGACAGGAACTTAAACAAGAACTCCTGAATTTCAGTTCTAACTTTGCCTTTTTAATGCATCTTTTTTTTTTATGGGCAAATTGCATAGTCTCCAGGCCTGTCTCTATAAAATGGCTAGTACTTCTGAGGCCCAGAATCAAAGGCACTCCATATTAATTGAGGTGTACCAGGTAGAAATCTAAATTTATATCCACAGGTGATTTTTCTTTCGAGCATCTTCTGAACAGTTTTGATGATAGCTTTTCCCAGAAAACCATTAGATTGTGGAAGATCTGAATTCTAGGTAGCATGCTTATATTTTTGCAAAGCGTTTAAACTTAGAACAATCAAATAGTGACCCATTGTTTATCATTATCATGTCTGGTATGTCAGGTCTAGGATTTTATATGTAAAGTGTTTTACATGCTTATGTGCATATGTAAAGCTAGAGATTTCATTTTTGTATTTTCTAATATATCTGTTTCTATATAGTGGGAATAGTCATTCCAAATCAGCACATGAATATTTCTGGCATGGACAAACATCTTAATACCTACATAGATCTACAATTTCTTGAATTATCGTTGTAGGGTGTATTGTCAGATTATTTTTTCCATTTTCCTATCAATCTAATGTTACTGAATAAAATGCCGCCTATAGTATGAAGTTCCTTCAATATTGTTAAAGGGATTGTTCTTGTAATTTATCAAATAAGGTGTCAATTTGTGGTATTATTTTTGGAAAGTCTCAGCCCATGCTGTAGCACTGGCAGACAAACGCACTTGCGACAGGAAAGTTTTCTTGACCGTGTGTACATGCATACGTCAAACTCAGGTGTTTGATCCACTTGTTGACATTTGTGTCTTAGCACTGCGGGGACATTTCTAGGAACACTTATGACAGGACAGCTGAATTTCGTCATCCTTGTCTTATATTCTGTTGACAGCTTTCCAATGCCATTAAAAACAGCATAGAATTGATTTTCTACCTTCATAGCCTTCTGTCCTGCAGCGTAAGCTTTCATAATGAGCCTGAGCATTCGCCGTGTTTTCAGACCTTGAATCGATACGCTCTTTCCCTGAAACAATTACAAACCTTATCTTTTCAAGATTTTCCTTTATCCTTATGTCAAACTCATATCAACCTACAACTAGAATCATTTCTCCACAGCATTATCTGGGGTTACTCGTCTGTCTCGAGTGCAATTGTGTTTTCTCTTCCGATTGTTTCCTGTAACTTCAGCTGTCCCACTGAGCGGCCCAGCCATAGTCAACTAATCCGTAAAAACTCACTGCGGGCATTGGATGCAAATGCCTCTTCAACAATGCCATGATAGTAATTTGCTTCTTTTAGGACATTCTGGCTTCTGTTTCTTGCAAATATGGAAGGTCTTTCCAAAGGTGACAGACAGAGCTTAGAACTGGTTTTGGTCTGTTCTGGTTCAGCCCTCCACATCGGTTTTGTAAATTCCTTCTGTTTGCAGTCTGCAGATTCCTCCAGAGAGATTTTTCTAATCTTTTCCACTTTTTCTTCTTTTCCCTCCAAAACCTACCCTTGGGTTTATTTGTGGTCTGAAATCTTGGAAATGTTCTCTCTTTTTTCTGGAGTCTGGATAAGGAATTCCTCACATTCTTCCCCTCTCCAGATTTGGGGCTTTTATTCCCAATACAATCTGATCTCCAGAATTAGGAATTTCACAAGCCCTCCAAAATTGTACATTTGCCTCTACAGTATCAAATCTGTTATAAATTATTCAACTATTTCCTCTTCCCTTATGAAATGTATCTCTCTCAATAGCTTCATTTGTGTCTAGCAGCTCAATATTCATGTTTGTGCTGCACTTTCGGATAAATGATTTTCTCTGCTAGCGTACAAATCTAGTACATCTGTGATTGAAGTAATCCAAAGAAAATCTCCCCGTTCTTATCTCTGCTTGCCAAACTCTCTTAACTTTTCTGTTTCCTCCTGCATTTCTGGAGAGCTCGGTTTGCTCCGGAGTTTTTACTGCTCCGTTTCTTATTCTCCGCTTGTCTTAGATGTAATCTTCCATTTCTGTAGTTGTACCCCCGGTGTCAGACTGTCGGGGGTGTACGTGTGTGTGTGTGTCATAAATTTTAAAATCTGAGTTAGGCTCTTAAGTACTGAATCTTAAATAAATAAAGCAAGAAAGTTAATAGATGCTAGAGAAAATAGCTTCTGGAGGAGAAAAAGGATTACGTATGGCTTTATGCCACACGCTAATCAGCCTGTGTCAGAGTGTTTCAGGGAAGTAATTTCTAACACAGAGAAACTAAAAGATCCAATTATCACTACAAAAGTGTAAAACAACAAAAAGACTATTTACCCATATTTTAAATCTAAATTTTAATGCCTGGTTTTATGCAAATATGTTCATAGCAATAAGACTGAAGCTCTTATTCTTAAAGAGAGAAAAATTTCCAAGAGAGGTCAATAGTAGCGAGCAGACTTACTGGGAATTTTCAAGAAGGGAAGTTTTTTTTTCTTGTAGAAAATACTGATTAGACAGGATCCAGATGAGCCAGGTGATTGCGTGGGATCTGGTCTTAACTCTTTACAGCTCGAGCAGCACCTGCCTATGCTCTTAACTCGTTCCTTATCTTCCATTTAATAGAGCACTGGGCAAAAGCTGGTACCCAGCAAGTTTCTAGTTTCCCTGTGTCACCGGCCTGGTTAATTGGTAAGCAGCTCATCTGCTATGTGGTTCCTACCGTGCTGCCAAAGAGGCAGCAATGGACTTCAGGGAATTGCGCATCCCACCTGCAAGACAGCAGAGAAGCCAAAAATTATATTTTGATCCTTAGCATGTTGATTTTCTCCTATTACCAAGATTATTCTGGCAGTCAGATTTTTTTTAGTGCCATTTGTGGTGAGAAAACATTACATGTGATGATGGATTTCCATTTTCCAGACAGCTAAGTCTGTGATTGGCTCTTGGAGATGATATTTGTGGTCTGTCTTTGGGAAAATATTTTGGAAACATCTGCAAAACTCTATTTCAAACTTCTGAGTTTTGGTGCATTTAAGATTAATACATTTGCCAAACTAAACTGAAAAAAAAACCCTCAAACAGCTTAGGACTCATAATTAGGCAAACAAAAAAAAAAAAAGGTTTGCCTCTATTGGTTCCTAAAAAGATTTATGTGATTTTGAGGAGAATGAACAGCTTTTTACAGGTATTTCCTAACAAAACAATATCATGTGAGGCTGAATCATCTTGTTGAATACTTCCATTACATGGCACAGAGCTATTTGAGTTATGGACAGTCACTGACATGGCATTTAGAAAAACCTGCTAAAGAAAAATCTCTTTCTAAACGTGAACTGATGGCAACTTTCATGCCATAGGTTCTAATAAATGAACAGTGTATGTGAAAGATCTTGAACTGTTAATAATATCTTGTACATAAACTTCGCTATTTTTCAGCTCAGCTTGTTTCCAATGCTGTCAGTTTATATTTAACAAATATTTTTGACAGCTTATCTTTTAGAACACATTATTCTAGAAGCAGCTAATTTATAATGAACATGATCAGAAATATTAAAAGTGTGATAACACCAGAAGTTTTGGAGATTTTGACTCAAGTCTGAAGTAATGACTAAGGAAGGAAATGAAGTGTTACAACATGCTCCTTTTTTTGATAAACACTTTTTCTAGGTCCCAGATAGGTCATTAAAGGGCCATGTTCTTGGCCTGTTCTATGCAGGATCAAGGCACACATGAAATAAATGCAGATCTGCGGTGTGAACACCACGGGGAGAGGAGTGACCACTCATCTCTGCAGTTGACTCTATGCATTTTTTTTGGTAGTACTTGACTTAATTCTGTCTTAGCTCCCTTCCAAAGATTCTTGGGTTTATGTGGCTGCTGCTGTAGGAGTGACACTTGAAGTTCAGTTTGTAAAAGCAGAATCTAGTGTTAATTAAATAATTGCTATTCCTATACTCAATAACGACCTCCTCTTGTTGTTTCCTTCAATCCATTGTGAATGCTTAATTTTTTCACTCTGACTCCTCTATAGATGAATTCTTCCATGCTAAATATATGTAGCACTAAGAAGACTATTTACTTTTATTTTTAATCTAGGTAGAACAGCTTTGCAGTGCTTTCACAAGTGGCAGAGTTAGCTGGATTCCTTATGCATACAAATGCAGTTCTGTGTGCGTTAGCCTAAGGGCATAATATAAAGATTCTCTGTGGTTTTACCCAGACAGCACTGTCTTATCATTATAGATCCCTAATATGATGGGTTTCCTCAGAGTGAAACAAGATTCTGATCAAAGAACGAAACAAGATTTACTTATCTGTTCTTATAAGTTTAAGCACCACGAGCCCTTTGCATGAATACTGAATATAGTTCAAAGGAGCCCCCATAATCTTAAAATTTGTGTCTAAAGCCATAGGTTAGTTTGTTTCAGTTAGTAGAAACCTTCTTAAGGATTTAATCTCATAAAAATTAGATTGATGATATTTTGGGGACACCTTATAGCAATGTTCCAGTACCTAAAGGGGACTGATAAGAAAGACGGGGAGAAACTCTTTAGCAGGGCCTGGTGTGACAGGACAAGGGGTAATGGTTTTAAAATAGAAGGAGGTAGATTCAAACTGCACATAAGGAAAAATATTTTTTACCCTGAGGGTGGTGGAACACCGGCACAGGTTGCCCAGAGAGGTGGTGGATGCCCCATCCCTGGGAACGTTCAAGGCCAGGCTGGACGAGGCTCTGAGCAACCTGATGTGGTTGGAGATGTCCCTGCTCCTTGCAGGGGGGTTGGACTAGATGACCTTTGAAGGTCCCTTCAACCCAAACCATTCTGTGATTCTGTGATTCTATATTGCTCAAGTGCACAAATATCTGTTATAACTAAGCCCTAAAATAGCATCATGCTAATCAAATGTAAAAGTTTCTGTTATTCATGTTATTTATTATGTGTGTCTCCTGTGGTGTAGTTCACAAATACACTGTGGAGTCAAGGGGCCCAGGTTGTGTTATGATTTGCTTAAAGCAAAATCCATCTCCCTCCTTTTATCAGTTTTAAATGTCTCGCTGTTAAGGACTGCCAGCTACTCCCTTCTCTTAGCAGGGTAAATTCATCACTTAATTAATCATTCAGCAACCTGAGCTCGGTGGTGGCTGCGGGCAGGCTGCTCCGTGTCAGACGTTTCTCCTGCTGCCCTTGGCTGTTTCACCAGCAATATAACCCTGTTAATATTTGTAGGGGGCTGAAGCGATTCCTTATAAGCATCAGAAGTTCTACTCTTGATGCTAATAGAGCAATCTCCTCAGTTTGGCCTCTCTGTCAAAATATCTGTGCAGGCAGGGGTGGCTGGTGGAGATGAAGTGGTCTCAGCCTGCAGGCATGTCCTGCGAGCTCTTGTCCAGAGGGCTGTAACTTCTAATGAACGTCCGCGGGGCAGCAGGCCAGGATCTCTTCCTCATGGGCACACAAACGGAGTTGGCAGACACCTCAGCCTCTCTGTGTAGGTCTTCCCTGGTTCATACCAGAAAGGTGCGGGGTTTTCTGCCGGACTTTGTACTCATGGCCTTCAGGCTTGGAAACTTGCTTAGCAGCTTCTTTGCTTTTCTGTCACGTCAGTCAAGGCTCCTGAACGGCCATGTGGGTTTTGCTGATTGATCAGTCCAGCTTGTTCCTATGACTTAATGACTGGGATTATGTCACTCGGCGTTCAGCTCACCAGCATCAGCTTTCAGCTGCGGCTTTTTTGGAGGGAAAGAAACTGCTGGGAATAGTAGCCCAACATAACGCTCTGCTTCCGTAATGTCCATTAGGTGTCCCCACATGCTGATGGCTCGTGGGTACTTTAATTACATCTTGTCAATTACCAGCGGTGCGCTCTGCATACGTTCACTGAATGGAGTCCCAGATTTCCATATTGAATACAATGCTGTAGCACTTTTACTTTGTGCAAGAAATTCTCATTACTCAGAAGAACTTGTACACTTGCAGACCACTATTTGTCAGTTGCCGTGTCTGAACCTTAATTAACATTGCATTTGTAAGTAGATAATATATACAAAATGGTAATTCTGAGCCCATAACCACCTGGCATGTTCTTTCCTACCACTGTGCAGCTACTCTGTTTGCAATGCAGAACAGTAAGAGAAATTATAAGTAAATTAAATATACAGGCATAATGCCATCTTTCAGCTTTGTTGTTTGCAGCCAAAGCCGCTGCTGGATCCCTTGTTAGAGCGCTAAGATTTCTCCAGTTGTCTAACTTGTTCTGTCCTGGGTTTGTAAATATGTTTATGGATTATTTGCTGCCTGAATCATTATCCTGCAATTTGACAAGAGTCTCACAGGGAGAAGTCAGCTTCTCACAACACCAAGGACAGATTTTTCTGTGCATGGGAGGGTGTCAATAGGAATAACCTCAATCTCCTTTCCTCCCCTCTTTATTTTTGTGATCACTCAGCCTTTACCATTACAGTGTTGACTAGCACCTGTAGACCTCCTGGCAACACCAAATCTGCACTCCTCTAGCCTAACACACCTTTAAAGGCTGGTTTCATGTGGCAAGCCTAATTTTTATTTGTTATGATAGGCCTTCAAGTTAAAATGACAAGCCATCACATGATAAACAGGTGAATTAAATCCAAACTAGATCCCATTACTAGAGCTTGCCCTCATAATCTTCCTTGAATTTATCTGCACGGTATACCCTTGAGAATTCTCATAAAGAGCTTATGTATCTACCCTAGGTTTTTTTTTTTTTTCAGAATTCATTGCAAAAAACTGCCTCCACCTTGACAAGGCTCATATTAGCCCAGTAAGATCTTGTAAAGCGCCTGCCTGCACAAGGGGGTTTGAACATTCTTAACACAACCTACAAGAGTAACAGCCCATGGGGCAATAGCCTCTTTCATTGCCAGTCCACGGTGGTACATTCAGCCTTTCTTCTCTCAAGAGAGTAGGTGAGAGCACTCACCCAAGCAAGAGGAGGCGAAATATAAGTTAAAGCTGAAGCAGGTTCAGACATGAATTCCTGTCATTGGGGAGAAGATCTTGACTTCTAGGCTAAAGAAAGTTTCAGAAGGATGCAACCTTGGAGAGAACTGCTGGAAAGACTTCACCAATGCACCTAGTAACAGAGAGCGTTGAGGTCTTGTGCCTTGGGGAACATCTTTCTCAACCCTTTCTCTAATACTTCTGGGAAATGTTTGGTGCTGAAAGTATAGAAGATCTAACTCAGCCAGTGTCAACAAAGGAGACAAAAATCTGGTGTTAATTTTAAAATTTGTAACCTACACATGGGGAATTTGAAGCTGCTGTCTGGAGACAGATTCGCAAGTCCTCATTATGTTTGTCTGCCTTCGGTGAATTTTTCAATCATATATATTAAATAATTAGTATTTATTAATTATCTTCTTCCATCCAATATATAATTTGAAATCTTTCCTCTTAATTTTAAAAAATGAAGTTCACTTCCTGACATGATTTTAAATAATGAATTGAATTGTGCTTTCTGACATGATTTATCATTCCAAGAACTGATAGAACATCATTATCTTGTTAGAACAGTGCCTGGCTTTTTCTTACAGCAAGCATAGCAAAAGGAATGTAGTAACACAGCTTAGCCTATCATATTTGATTTCATCAAAGCAAGATAGAAATACTAACAAATTGATCTTCACAACTTTAGTCTGCATTAAATAAGTACTTATAACATTGAGTGAATTACCAAGAGCAATAGACTGAGTTAGTGGCAGAATCATTGTTAAGGCTTCTTTTCCCTGTTATCTCTCTGCTTTGTTTTTTTAGGGACAAAAAGTATTTTTTTTGTATCAGTATTTGCGTTATGCTAGAAACAATACACAAGGAAAGTGCATTGTCTTCCAGGGTCTATGAATATTTTCATGTTCCACTCCACAATTTAAGATTGCTTTAAGAGCAAAAAGAATTAGCAGCAGGCTTCTTTGAGGGTTGTGGAAAACTGAGGGTGGTGGAGCACTGGCACACGTTGCCCAGAGAGGTGGTGGATACCCTGACCCTGGAAACATTCCAGGCCAGGTTGGATGAGCCTCTGAGCAACCTGATCCGGTTGGAGATGTCCTTGCTCCTTTCAGGGAGGTTGGACTAGATGACCTTTGAAGGTCCCTTCCAACCCTAACCATTTTATGATTCTATGACTCTGTAGGTGTGCATGCACTGTCTTTCTGTACTGTGACATAAGATCATTCATTCAGAAGTTGTCTGCAAAAACTAATTTGAAATAAAACTTGCAAAATTAATTTTATTCTATCTTTACTGAGAAGTGGGTATTTTCAGAAAGCTGATTAACAATGCATGTTCTTTAAAAGCTAATCCTGTATTACTGCAGAACTATGGAAGGAGAAGACCTACAACACCAGAATTGGTCCTAGATCTTTATCTACTAACACAGAAAACAAACCAATAAGAATATGAAAAATAATGTAAATACAACCACCAGACCTTTTCCTAAGCACAAGTTCTGGCTGCAAGGAAAGAAGTGCCGTCAGAATCCCTGAAGCCCACTCAGGTTTCCAGGATTGCCTTCTTACATGACGGATGCTCAGATTGGGATGTTGGGATGTAGTTCCAGGTTAGGCCTTTCGGTGTTAACACATGCACTGTCTCAGCTCCCATTGTCAGGAGCAGAGCTTGAGTCAACACAGTTGGCGGAGCAACTGAAGCGGCTGTGTTCCCAGAGACAGTTCACCCTCTACCCTCCATGTAAGTCAAAAGCCTCATGTCATCTTAGATGCCTGCTCGACTTTCATTCTCATCTGCAGAAAGACTCTGCTCTCTGGGCCATATCTGCCAGCCCTCTGGCTTTAGCATATGTAAGCGCAAACCAGTCTGTGCTGCTCCTGCTGTTGGCATCCATGATACCCAGCCCAGCCTTTGCAGCAGATATGACCAACTTGCTTTATCTCCAGAACACCTCTCAATTCATCGAAAGGCTTGATAGGAATCCCTAAAGTTTGTGACCTATATTTGATTCTCCAGCTGTTTTAGTGTCTTGAGGTTGACAATGTTAGCTTGTCTGTCCCCTCCAAAGCCAGCTTGATTTAGCATTTCTGTGTCTAAGATGGTTGCTCTGAGCTCCTGCTGTGCCTGAAGTTAAGATGGGACCTTCCTCTGTCAGCAACCCACCGTTACATGGAGCTGTACTCCTTTTTCCCTTTGTTTTCTGTGATAAGACACTGGTGTATATGACATGCTAATTCACAGGCTGTGGGTCACTTCCTTCATTACCATTTCTGTAATGCCTTTTAATTAGCATATCCCTTTCTGCTTCCCTGGGTTTTACTGTCAGACATTTTAAAAGATGCTGCAGTAAAACTTTCCAAATGATTTCTCTTGAAAAATTATATTTTGTTAATAAGCACAGTACTATGCTCATAACATTAATCTCCCCATGACAAAGATCAAACTTGGTATAAAAAATGGTGAATTTGGGACCATAATTTTTTGTAAAACGTTTTCTCCTGCTATACTGGTGCCTACTGTGAGCTTTACGAGGGCAAGATTCTTCAGGACACATCACAGAATTACTTCCCTGGAAAAATCAGTGAAAAAAAAAAAATTGCTAAATTATTTTGTTCCTTCCTGTGGCAGGGCTGTTGGACTAGATGGTCTTTAAAGGTCCCTTCCAAGCCAAACCATTCCACGATGCAATGATTCATGAATAAATACATAAGTTCATACTGAATTAAAATCTAAGTTATTGAAGTTAAAAAGAACTTGTACCGAGTCCATAAACCAATCAATTACATGAGAATCCAGATAATGAGAACAGTAAAGAGATTCTAGATCTGCAAGGACTTGTGTGAAGGATAAAAGATTTTCTTCTTCCGATGGAGATCAGCAAATGTCAATGAATTTTCATGAAGTCTCTTAGCTGTTACTAAACCGTGAGAACAGAAATTCAAGCATGACCAATGAAGTCTTTTGCTGTTCATGGAAACCTGCAATACAAGGTTAGGCCAATTAGTGCAATGACTGTAAATGTTAAGTGTAGACAACTAAAGTCACCGTCACTCCAGTGAAAGGGTTCATTTAAAGCATAATTTATTACATCTGAGCAGCAATCTTAAGGATTGCTCTAGACATCGTGGCAAATATGTTCAAGGGTCATAAGCCAGAGTTTATAAAAGTACAACCTGCAGTGATTTAAACTTATATAGAAACATTCATTCGAAGTGCTTAACAAACATTAATTAATTCAGCTGTGTAACACCCCACTGTGAGCCTATGGGTAAGTCAAAGCATTTGTATCTCAATTTTGCAGAAGGTTAAGCTGAAGTGCAGAGAGATTGATTTGCCTGAGGTCACACAGCGAGCCAGTGGGAAGACTGCAAATAGAACCTGCAGTCTGAAGTTCTCATTTCCCTGTTTTTACCACTTGCATTACACTTCCCACTAGTAAAATGAAGGGGAAGAAGAGGTGGCTGAAGTGGTGAGACTTGGAATACAGTTAACCCAGTTTTCTACACGTGTTCTTGCTTTTTATCTGCAGTTTGAAGCAGATATAAAAGGAGTAGGTTGGTTTTAGATAATTTGGAACTTTATTCTGTCTCCATCTATCCTTTGTATGCTTTTTGAAAAGCGCGAACATTGAAATACTTGATATCTTCTGAATTAAGTATAGCCAGGCAGGAAGAGGCAACCCTCTTGAGTTTCAGGCTGTAACTTTATGCAGTCAACCTCTGTCCCCTGCAGCTCATGTGATGGTCTGTGTTTGCCCACCGCATCGACGTGGTCCTTCGGTGTGCTCATTGCCCTTGCTTAGCCTGGCTTGTGGGCAGGCAGCCGACTGCACCAGGAGTGCGGGTGGGAGATGACGATGGAGGCTGCAGCCCTGTAGTCAGGTATGTTTGGCTTTACAAAACACCTCACCAAAACCGAGGACTGAGTTGTGGCTTAATGCCCCTCAGGCTACCTGACAGACACATGATACGACACACTAGAAAAAGTGGAGTTCGAAACTTTGATGTCAGAACAAAATTCGTTGTTGAGTATGGAAGGTGATGCTCTGCTACAAAGCATAGTCTTGGGCTGAGCAGATATGTACTGTTCCACTAAGAGGAGACTGTGAGGTGTTTGCAGTGAAAGGGTAAGAGAGATGCAGAGGGGACGATCATAGAATCACAGAATGGTTTGGATTGGAAGGAACCTTTAAGTTCATCCAGTTCCAAGCCCTCTGCTATGGGCAGGGACACCTTCCACTAGACCAGGTTGCTCAAAGCCCCGTCCAATCTGGCCTTGAACACTTCCAGGGACGGGGCATCCACAACCTCTGCGGGCAACCTGTCTTAGCTTTATTTTTAAAGTGATGTTCAAAAGGGATTGGGTATGAAGATGCTGCTTTGTAGGGCCAGAAAAAGGCCAGGAAGCAATTATTACTAATTACTTATAGATTGCCACAGAGTTTTCCTAAAAATTCTCTTACATTGCCTTGGGAAAGTGTGTCTGATTTGGTTTTCTTGCTCTGGGGTTCCTAACAGACCACTCCCTGAAGCCTTATACAAAACTAAACCAATTCACCGTTAGTGCATTTTTCAGGTGTGGCTCAGCAGTATTTCCTGAAGGTAAGGGCTGGGTATCTGAGGTTCCCGTACCACTCAGTGACGGACTCAGTGGGGTGAAAGAGGGAAAATGCTGGGAAAGGCATGAGACTAACAGGTGACATTTCCTGTCCTTCAACGTCACATCAGCTCATCTGACATACTGCACGTCCAGCCTGTTCTCAGCACGGGCAGCCTCAATCGTACAAGGGCCTTTCCTTTGGAAGCAGGTTGAAAAAATGTAATACCGGCTGAAGTACAAGCCCTGTGCAGGTATCTGCTTCGTGATGACAAGTCCGGCATGCTATGGGGTTTCAAATTAGTTTGGGGTAAGGAGGAATGATGTTTTTAACAATCCATAGTAAATGGGGAGGCAGAAGTTCACAGTGTAAAGAGGCTGATGCAGATGTTCCTGCGCTGAATTTGTTATCAGGTATGCTATGACAGCAGAGTTGTAATTCGCCATGTAACTGCAAGTGTTGGGAAGTAAAATACGCAAGCACATTTTGAAAGATCAGATCTTTGGGTTATAAATGGTGAACGATGTGCATTAGACAAGCCGCTCCCTTCCTGACCTTCTCCTCTCCTTGGAGGGCAGCTAGGGCACTGTGTCAGGTAGGCTGGAGGGACGTCCTCGCCATGCAGTTTTGAGGGCCTTTGCAACATCAGCTATATTTTAAACTTTTTGATGTGAAGAATCCTTTCAGGTTCCTGCCAAGCTTTTGGTACCTCATTCCTGCACTGGGGCCGAGGTGGTCTTCATGCTGGTACTGCATTGCTGTGTGTTTGAATGCTCTCCTGCAAGGACAAACTCATCTCTTTGTTCTGGAAATGGCCATATCTGATGAGAAGAGACATATATATGTGCGTATATATAAAGACACTCCATGTTCCCCTTCTCTTTTCCTATTCAGAAGATGATGCTTTAGTCCTTTTTAAAAACAAATTGCTTTCACCAGAAAGTATTAAGAATTTAGGAAATGCACAGGAAGGATTACAGTCAGTGAGCTGGATCTGTGAACAGCTATGATTAATCCTGAGGTGACTTAACTGCCCTGTTCCTAACTCCTCCCAGGATTTTGGTGCTGCTTCAGCTCTTCCTGGGGACACTGCTGGCACGCGTGGTGTCTGAAGCCACTGGCCAGTGGCTATCAACCTGGGCTGGCACCTGGGGCTGCGGATCTGGTCAAATGCCAGAACTCGACCCCTTTGCCTCCTGCACAGCCCCCGCTGCTTGTGCTGCTTCGTGCGTTGGAGCAAAACACCTGAAGGAGCAAGATGGGGAGGCAGATCTTTCTGGTTTTTAGAGTTTCGGCAAACTGGCTGCTGCTGGCTGGACCTGCAGCTGCCCCAAAACCTGCAGGTCCCAAGACTCTAAGCAGTAGATCTTCCATTTAACCAACCTATTCCCAACCTATTTATGTGCACCTGCAGTGGAAAAGCCTACATAAAACTAATCTGACTTAGAAAGGATTATAGAATGATGCATCCTTTTCTGGTTCTGGTCTGATATTTCCCTCCATATTCTGTAGGAAATTGGCTTTGCAGCTGGTTCCTTTCCAAGATTAAAAAAAAAAAAAAAGGATGAGGAAATATATAATCTGATTTTTTTTTCCTGTTACCCTTGCCTGAGAGATGAAAATATACCTGATATCCTATTTTACAGTCACATTTTGACAAATTTTCCTAATTATCTCTATTTAAAGAAATCGTATCTCAAGCGTTTGAGCAACAAACAAAATCTCACAATAAACAAATTACATAACTGAACAGTTTTCTGATATTGAACTCCCTGTTGCAGTTGTTTAAGTGCACGTTGGAACCGTTTGGATGAAAGTCTGTTCATAACTTCAGTGACCCACAGTGGGACTGCGCGATCCTCCGCCAGAATTGTCAGAAATGCGCAGTAATAACTGGTAACTGCTGCACAGAAACAAGGGAAAAATCTCTCCGGTAACGGCTTTGCATCCAACCTCCCATACGATGAATAAAGCCTCTCCCCAAAGGTATACATTATTGTTTCTTGTAAATAACTTGCACAGTCCCTGCTACATGCAGAGCAATACACTGTGCTGAAATAAAGCTGAAGGTTTGTACTTAAGCTTTATAGGAGAAGAATTTGATAGAAACCATAATTTTTCAAAGGAAAATGCTATCTCGTGAAAGGTCTATTCTGAAGCACAGGAAACCTTGCCTTGACCCCTTAGTGCTTCCTCAGCTGTCGCTTTTGAACACTTAGGAAAATTAACGGCACTTTCTGTTTACATAGTTTTCTATCGGAAAAAATCCTGGGATGGCTTCAGTGATAGGTCTGGTTTCTGGAGGTGCAAAGCAGCCAGCGTGTGCGCGTGATCCTGCCCTGACTCTCCCAGATTGGGCATTGATCTGCAGGTCCAAGCCGGCATCTTTAAAATGAAACCTCACCGCAGGATCCGGGGTTTGCTGCTCTGCTCCTCTACAGCTTGAGTTTCAGAAACAGAACGAGCAGGGCTGAGTGCGGCATTTAAAAATTTAATCCACTGTGCCCACTTTCAGCTGTCTTTTGTGCATCATTGAACCTGTCTCACAGTCTCTTTTCTTGTTCCACTGGAAAGACAATTAGCCATCATAGATGTTCACCATAACATATTGTCAATGGTGAATCCTCAAATGCTTATTTATGACTAAGAGCTTAGAATATATAGGGAAAAAGGTGGTAATACACTCAATTAATATATAGGCAACATGGTATTAATACACTCAATGTCATCACTGAGCAGGCTTAAATACTGCCTTTGTTATCTGACTGACCAGTTTCTAGTTTTCCCTTGTTAACATAAACATTGCTCACATAGAGAGGGCTGCAGCAATTATTTTGTCTTCTCTGTGCAGAGCAATCTGGGTTGAATATTTTATTCTCCCTGGATTTTGGACAGCTACCTTTGAGGCAGATATTCCTAGCTGAGAATTTTGGGAGAGCTCTGATTGTATTTTGGGTATGTTACAAAAAACAATCATGATACTATTGTACAGCAAAGCCAGAAGTACTCAAAACCTTTTTTTTTTTTGTTAATACATCTAAGTAGTGGTTGCAAAGGTCATTAGTTACTAACCATTTAGTTATTTATTACAGCATGTAGAGTGTTTCAGAGCTTTTTTGATAACAGAATCTCATTTTGCTCAGGTGTGTAGCTGCTTTGTTATGGTTCCTGCCCCAAAGAGCACACAACCTAGATGCACAAAGGACCATAGGATCGTTGGATAATTCAGGTCAGAAGGGATCTCAAAAGGACCAAATAGAAGGGATTTGCCTGAGTTCAAGAATCAAGACAGGTTAATAGCAGAAACTATATTTCTTGCTGTCTACTTTGGTACATGTTCTACCGGAGTATGCTGCTTTTAATAGATTTAGGAACATTTATCAACTGTAGGCATTTGGCAGAAGACTGCTTCCCTGGCTTGCACGGCACTGTTTCACTGCCTGCGTGGAATAGAGAACCAGTTCTCTCCTGCTGCAGTAACCCTTGCTGTTGGGTTGGCATCTATATTTCTCTTGTACCAAAAGTCGATGTTTGAAAACCTTGCCACAGGTTTCATTCCTGAATTTCATTTTGACTTCACATATCTTGGTGTTATCCCTGCCAAATGCAACAAATAAGCCTTGAGCTTTTTGCTTTATTGTTGAACCTCGCGCCGCCTTTATTAGTGCAGACCCAAGGCAAATATGTGTGGAGTCCTGGGGGTGAGATACAGCTGGAACAGAAGAGACATTTTTGACTGCTGCTGCACCAAGGGGTGCTGATGGGGGCAGGTTTGAGCTCACCATGACCGTAAAGCTGTGTACCAGCTTGACAACTGGAGATCTGCCATCTCTCACGTAGGGTCTGCGCCATAGTCCTGCTTTAGTTGAAAACTCATCCAATTCCAAGTTAAGTTTTTCTCCTTCTCTTACTTTTAGTTTTATCTCTCTTATAATTACTATTTTACTCAATATGGAAACATTTTACTTGAAAAAAAACACAAAACATAGTTGTGTTTGGTGAAGTATGTTATTTAATCTCTCTTTGGACTGCTTCCATGGGCAGAGCCTTTAAAGCCCTTTACTGGCAGGCTGGTAGGATCTCTGATCACTTCCCTGCTACTTCTACTGCGTGAATCAGTTTTCCTTCTTGAACAACATCCTGCACAATCCTCCTTACTCCTAAGAATTCAGACCAGATGGCTGAAGCTGACCCAGCATAATCTGCTCCCCAGGATATAAACGATGCCATTTAGACGTACACTGTAATGTTCCCTTAGTTAAAAAAAAGGGCTTGCACCAAGAGCCTGTAACAATTGACTTTATTTTGATTCGCCGTGTTCTACCAGACAGTAGCCATTTATTTGTGTTGGGTTACACAGCATTAAAAGGTACATATCAGACACTATCCTACACATAGATAGAAAGACTGCTCCAAATTTCCCGGAAAGGAAACAGCTTGTGTTTGCATGTTGCCTTAGACCCCCATTCCACCTTGTCCCTGAATGCCCTGGAAAAACAGATGGGAGTTATACTGCAAAGCAAGTCAGGACACTGGCACAGTATAGGAAAAATAAATTCAGTGGCTAAGGACCTCTAGAAGGAGGAGAAAAAAAAAATCCACTTTTTGTTCTACAGAATATTTGTTCTAATTCCCAGTTTGGGTCTATAGAAATATGGTGCATAGAGAACTCATTTCTTAGGTAATGGGATTCTACATTGTTAATGATGTTACAGTTAATTGCAAAAAAAGTACAGCTATCTGCAGAACCAACAGACAATTACTGCAGATACCAGAACATCGGTGCCATTTCTAAATCGTCTGAAGAGGGGTGGCAGCCCGATGTATATCGCAAGGAAATCCTCTCTCATTGCTAAGCACAGACAAACAGCTTTTGGAACAGCCGTCAGCACAGCGTACTGTCTTCCTGGAGGTCAAAACATGCTGTGGTGGGTAGGTGTCTCCAAGTTCAGTGGACTTTGGATAACATTTGGTGCGTAGAATTGTTTGCAGTGCTCTGTTACAAGTGGCCACATGTACCATCAAGTCACTGGGGAGGCAGCATTTGCTGACACATGCAGTACAACTTCAGGCTAAGTGATGTACAAGATTATCCTTTTAAGCTTAATTGTTTGTGTTCTATAAAATATAGATGGTATCAGAAAGCCTGGCATCAGTTTATTTGTTACTGGAATACAGACTTTCCTCTCCCTCCCCTTGTTTTTTTTTTTTAAATACAAAAGAGGTACAAGAGATTTTTCTCTCCACTCCTGCTCTGGTTTTCTTTATGCCTCCTGTCTTCTGAATCTTAAGTTTGATACCCTGTAATCACAGAATGGTTTGGGCTGGAAGGGACCTTTAAAACTCATCTAGTCCAACCCCCCTGCAAGGAACAGGGACATCTCCAACCAGATCAGGTTGCTCAGAGCCCCGTCCAACCTGGCTTTGAATGTTTCCAGGGATGGGGCATCCACCGCCTCTCTGGGCAACCTGGGCCACTGTTCCACCACCCTCAGTGTAAAAAACTTTTTCCTTATGTCCAGTCCGAATCTGCTTCCTTCTATTTAGAACCATTACCCCTTGTCCTATCACACCAGGCCCTGCTAAAGAGTTTCTCCCAGTCTTTCCTGTAGGCCCACTTGAGGTATTGGAAGACCACTATCAGGTCTCCCCAGAGCCTCCTCTTCTCCAGGCTGAACAGCCCCAACTCTCTCAGCCTGGCCTCATGGGAGAGGTGCTCCAGCCCTCTGATCATTTTTGTATTGTAAACCTCTACAAGAGCAAGTTGAGCCTCTCTACATTTTGCATCGTATTACTTAGAAAACTCATCTTTTGATATTCTCACTTCCTAACCCTTTGTGTCCATTAGATGTGCAAAGTGCAGCTACAGATCAGCTGGGTCTGATATATATTGGGTAATATATAGCTGTTCCATATAGATATTATACTATTATTATAAGAGATATATTGGGGTAATCCCAGTGCACTGGGACGCATGTGCCTTGGTAGTTAAATTTCTGAATGTGCATAACAGTACCGAGATGCATTTGGTACCTGCCAGAGCTTCTCTGTGTCGGTGAAAATCATACAGATGCCAAAGCTGTCTCCTGTACTTCATCCAGCCTTGGGCTACCAGCTGGGTCATGCTGATTTACACAGCTGAAGACGGGTCAGTAGTAAAGATGGCACCAAGATGCATAAAGAGGAGCAAATGCTGACCCCCTTTCCCTTCTGACTTTAAATCACACTGGTGAGTATCTGGAGCAAAGGAGAAAGCTTGTAGGAGTGAGTGGCTCCTGCCTCATCCCTAACATACTGGGCAATCGTGCCAGATTTGCTCCTGCAGCTGCATCTACCCTTCCCTGCAAAGTGGAATAATGTTATCCCAAATCCACTGGTGATTCTGAAGCCAGTGTAAGTGGGTTACTGATCACAAAGGGATGGACACACCTGGTGTGCTCATTTGTGTGTTTCCACAGTTCAACCCTGCTGGTTTGCTTCTCTTTGAGGCCTTGTGCAATTTTCTCAGCCAACGCTACACGGTTCTTAATGTTTGTTTTGCTTTGAAATGAAAAGAAGTATGAAAGTGGATGTTATTATTATTCTCTTTCTTTAATCTTTGCTCAAAAGTTAGTCCTTTCAGACCTTTTATCGTCTGTCTTTGTCTGGATTCCCTTCAATTTACTTCTGTCTTTCTGGTGCTGAAGTGCCTGCAGATGAATGAGGAATTGTATTGCTTTATCTTATTTTTCCTCATTAGAATGCTGGCAAAAGCCCATGGTCACAGAAGACAAAAAGTAGTTTAGGCTATTCAATGTTTTTGCCTTTTTGTCTTATTTAACCCCTTTGCTGTGAGAGTTGTAACGTGTTCTATAATGGAATAGATTTGGTGATGCATATAAATTGGAACAGAAATTGTACTGGAATAATGATCGCAGGGCTGCAGCACCAATCACTCAAAAGTCAGGAAACGGCAGAGTTGAGGCAGCCTGTTCAGCTTTGCCTGATCCCACGTTTTTCTTTCTATGTAGCTGATGTCTGAAAGAAAGGTCGCTGTTCATAGAATCAGAGAATGGTTTGGGTTGGAAAGGACCTTTAAAGGCCATCTAGTCCAACCCCCCTGCAAGGAGCAGGGACATCTTGTCCTGGTTCTGGCTAGGATAGAGTTAATATTCACCTGAGCTGGGAGGAGAACTGGAGCTGGTGGCCCCTATGGCTGGAGCACCCAGGTGGGATAGTTAACTAATTAGCTAACAGCTGGGGTAAGTTTACCCAAATTAGCCAAAGGGCTGTTCCATGCCATCTGACATCACGCTCAGTATATGAGTGAGGAGGGTGGTAAGGAGAGCTTCCTTCTACGTGGGAAGAAACTGGGTGTGGAGATTTGTTGTAAGTCATTGTACTGTGTTTTTCATCATTGTTTTGTTTTTTTCTGTTATTGCTGTTAATTTTATTTCTTGTTTCATCTCAAGCCAGGTATTTTTGCTGCCTTTTGTTTACCAATTCTCCCTTTTGTCCCACTGGAGGGTGGGGGGAGCGAGAGAGAGACTGTGTAGTCTGGTCCTGACCAGGGCTGAACTACGACACATATCTGACCAGATCAGGTCGCTCAAAGCCCCGTCCAACCTGGCCTTGAACGTTTCCAGGGATGGGGCATCCACCACCTCTCTGGGCAACCTGTTCCAGTGATTTACAGTATACTTCTCCATGGGCATTTGTAAAATGATATTGATGTATTCTTTACCATACTGTTATAGAAAAAAAATTGTTTTCCTGCTTCCTCAGTGATGGAATTACCCAAAATAAAATATTTCATGGTGTCTTTAGGATTACTTCATACTAGAATACATATAATTTCTTGTATGCAATTTATCTTTATACAGCAAAACTGACAAAACATTTAGGCTAGGCTAAAGGAAGAGCAAGTGGAGTTTATTAAATAAAGGAAGTAATTTCTTAAGAAGTAAATGAAAAAACTCAGTTGGACTGAAAATCCAGTGAGAGTTACAGGCCCTTTATACAAACATGAATTCATAGCTTAACAAAATGTTTGGAGTGGTACAGAGATCCGGACAGTTGATGTGGAGAGGTGTTTTGCGCTCATGGAATTCATCAATAGTAATATTGCCATTTCTAAATGAAATCTGAACTTGTTTTCATGAAAAGGAGGGAATACAGTGCCACAAAATGCTTGATATAGATTCAATTTGTGTAAGATTTTAGTCTCTTTGTTGAATTATCTTCCTGTAAGTCCCCACTAGGAGACAGGCTGTATTTTGGTCATTTTACATCACAATTAGCATGCTCTTACAACTGATTTTTATGACCTTGGCTCCAAGCTTGGTCCTACAGCTGCTTGATCCCTTCACCTCCTTTACACCTCTTTTCCCACCCTCAGCAGTATTCCGCTGGTTTCCTCTCCTGGT
>WHYT01014321.1:0-35801 GCA_009806455.1 Tetrax tetrax
CGCCCTTCGCCGCCGGCTCCGCTCACCTGTCCAGCGTCTCGGTGCTGGCCTGCCGCGACCCTGCCCCCGCTGCCGCCGCACCCCCCGCCCGCACGGCTCGCCGGTTCACGCCGCCGCCCTCCACCGCCGGCCCAGCCGCGGCCGCCGCCGCCGCCGCCCGCTCCATGGTTCCGGCCGCCGGCGGGACTCGCTGCGCCGCCGGGATGGCGGACTCCCGGCCCGGCCCGGCCCTGCCGCCTCAGCCCGGCCCGGCTTGGGCCCCGGCGGCGGCCGAGAGCTGTCACCTGGCGGCGGGGCTTACCCACAGGCCTTCGCGCCGCCGCGAGGGCGGGCAGCGGCCCCGCGCGGCGGGGGAAGGCCCGGCGGCGGCTGCCTCGCACCGCCGGCCTCCGCGGGGCCGGGCCTGGGCTGCGGCACCCCCCCGCCACAGCTGTTGTGATAGGACGAGGGGTAATGCTTTTAAAATAGAGGGAGGTAGATTAGGGAAAAAAAAAATAATTCACTGTGAGGGTGGTGGAACGCTGGCCCAGGTTGCCCAGAGAGGTGGTGGATGCCCCATCCCTGGAAACATTCCAGGCCAGGTTGGATGAGGCTCTGAGCAACCCGATCTGGTTGGAGATGTCCCTGCTCCTTGCGGGGGGGTTGGACTGGGTGGGCTTTGAAGGTCCCTTCCAACCCAAACCATTCTGTGATTCTGTGATTTTATCACCGGGCCAACAGCTTCAGCCCTCCATTAAAACATGAGTCAGAGGCACAGGGTTTAAAACTGACATCTTTATTTTCTTTTCCCCTTCACACACATACATGGCAGGTGGATGTTAAGCTCTCCCCCCCAGCCCCAAAGTCGCTCGGCAATTAACACCCAGCTCCAGAGCAGTCCTGCAGTATCTGCCCAGGGCTGCCCACGATGTTGTTTAAGGAGCCGTAAGGAAAGGAGGAGATTCCTGGTCATTTATAGAAACCTGTTCTGTGAAGCAGGACATAAAATGCTCACTGTGAAAGAAAAAAACTGAACTCAAGGCAGAGTTTAAAAACACATCAAGGAGGTAGTACGCAAATCATTTATAGGGTATACCCATAACAGTGATGCTGGGGTGGATAAGGCATAAGCAAATAAAGAAGGCATTCAACAAATAAAACTTTCTAAATAAGGAACTGAAGCCCAGCACAAAAACTAGGTTATCTTCTCAGGTTCATGGAAATAAGAATACAGAAAGGAAAATATTTTGTATTGGCTCTTGGGCATTTACAGCCGCTGACGGTCACATCCCAGCCCTGCTTTTTTACTCCTCCTGGAAAAGGCACTCAGCGCCTGGAACGCTCTCATTCACCACTTCCAGAGCTTCCGCAGGCTGGTTCTCGGCTGTGACAGCTACAGCCGGCTGCAGTGAACGGCTCGGCTTCTGCTCCTGCAGCTGGGCGCAGGGGCTTGGAGCTGCCGCACCGATTCGGGGTATGGGCGCGCGGGGCACTGCAGACCGACAGCCCAGATCACGCATTGAAATGGAAAGGAGAAAAGTTTTCTGTTACCTGTGATCAGTTTGTTTGCCTACATTCACAACTTTAAAGTAGTATTTTTCCAAAAATTACTGGAATAAAACACCTCAACGTTTGCCTAATACTGCCATGTAAAAACAGAATTAAAACAAATATCTGTTGACTTAAAAAAAAAATCCAAGCCTGCAAAGAGCTGTTACAGACCTTCAAAGCCTGAAATTCGACTGAAGCAGTAATATGAAGTGCAAAAAGATCCTTTCCATTATGTTACACTTTCTCAAATCAAATAGGCTATCATGTAGTGTTTACACAGTAAAAACCATTAGATTTTCTGAACTTCTCACGCTGCTCTGCAATATCACCAACACGTTCAACTCAAATACAGAAACTTTAAATATTCTAATAAAAATAGCTTTTTTTTTTTAATAAAATACAAGTAGAAGGCAAATATACCAGAGTATGCATAGCTTTCAAAATGTAAAGTATATAATGAACAATTGAGTATCCTTCTTCATTTATCTGACGTAATGCATCTTATTTACCTTAACAAGTCAAGATTTTGGGACAATGTTGTTATTTTGGAAACACATACTGAAGAACATTGATGGGAGAATGAAATTTAGAGGACAAAAAATAAATCATATAAATCATATGTATCAGAGCACACACACCGCTCTGAGCTTCCCTGAAAAAATAGTGCAATTCAGTGCATATACTGAATTAAATCAAGAGGCGGTATACTTTTATTCCTTTGAAAAAATACTGTTCTAAAAATAGTCAGATGTCCTCTAAACTTTGAATTATTTTATGGAACTATAGCTTTAAATTTAGTTTTCATATGCAAAATATTTACACTTCATAAACTTGCAGAGTTTCTAATAAACTATATTATATATACTTAGACAAAACTCAATTTATATATAATCCTATTATATCTTGCAGATCAAAACTCAACACATGTACAATAATTTACAATGACAGAATCTTCAAGCATCAAATTATCTCCTTTAAAATAAAAATATTAGATAGAGTTCTCTACAGATTCTGAATTGCAGTATTTCCTGGATTGCCTGAATATCATTAAACTTCTGAGAATATGCAAAATTTTAATGAAATATCAAGTAGCAAGTTTTGTGCTGTCATAAGAAATGCTTGCAGCTATTTAAAAATACCCGAAAAGAACAAAATTAAAGGTTTACAGGAAGCCTCTGAAATGAAGGCTTGAAACTAGAATTCACTGGAAGTGAACACATTATATGCAAATCTTGTATACTGAAGTTCCTTAAATACTGAAGTATAAATTCATCAAACAAAGTTAAATTAAACCGTAAGCTGTAACGTACAAGTTTGCAACAGTATTTATAACTGAAAATTTTTGTCTACTTTGGTATAAAAGCTCCTTTAAACAGACACATTTAATTTTAGAAGACAAACAAAAGCTTTAATACTATGGCTATTGATGGATATTTAAGCAATGTCTCCTGGGTCTGTTTTTAATTATATCAACCTTTGTTAGAACCATTTTACTCTGTATTAATCTAAAGAGCCAATATTGCCAACAGTGATAGCTTGTAATACACTTTAGTGCTGAACAGTTAGCCAAAACAGGACTTCTCAGAATCCAATACAATCGTAATTTGTTTTTAAAAAATTCAATTTACAATAAAAATATATTTCTTTTATTTTGATATCTACTGAGCTATTTGAACTTTTTAATTAGAAGCGTATCAATGAAATCCTCTCTGTATCTTTGTTTATTTCAAAAAAGGAAAATGTGGAATTCTCAGGTAACTGGAAAATGTCAACACTTCTCTCTGAAATCTTACAATAGAATTTATTTTTATCTCATGAACTCCACAAACGTATTCCCAACAGGAATACACACATACCTAATTTTGCACAATGTGAATATTCCTATTGCCATTAATGTGTTTATTCAAAAAATGTAAGACTTAGCATGAATTTCCTTACAGGAACATGACCTGCAGTGTAATAAATTAAAGCATTCTGATGAAAACAATACATCAATTCCACTTCAGTTGTACCAGACTTTCCAAAATAACTCTTAAAGCCCTCCATAACTAGAAGTTGATTAATTAAGTTCCCAGTCCACAGGTTCTGAAAGGCACATAATTCAAGAGTTGGTTTTGTTTGTTTTGAAGTCTTCCTCAAATGAAGACAGTCTAAAATAATTTGTGTTAGGACAGTCTAATATAAGGCATTAAAATATTTCTCTTTATGTTACAGATCTATGTTAAGCACCACTTGCTATTACAGTGTACAATGAAGCCAACATTTTCTTCAAAAATGAGTTTGTACTTGGGACATCATTTGGGAGGGAGATGCTGATGAGCCTGATGAATTGGGTATCTTAGAATTATTTGTGATCTGTAGTTCTTCAAGTCTCCTTATATAATCATCACGTAATGCAAGGAGCTCCATGTAACGCTGCTCCACTGGATTTGGCTGCTAGAAAGAGATCTATATTAGTCTTAGCACTCCAGTCTAACTTCTTCTACACAGTCAGGCTGCTGTAGTACTTGCCAGTTTTCCTGGCACCACTCAGTATTTGTAGTTTCCAACACACGTAACAAGTTGTAGCTAAACAGAAATATTTCTTTCTACAATGCAAGAGCCCTCTGCCTTCCAGTTCTCATCCAGATAAAATCTTTACACAAAACAGTTCTTCCTACATCAGTAAAATCAGCCAGCACTTCCTGGAGCATAAGGATTTTATTTTCTTATTATCTAATATCGTGCGGAAGATGGGTGTGAATATCTTGTCTGAAGCTTTTATGTTCTTGACTTACTAAAAGGTTTTAGATTTACGAGGTCAAATGTCTCATCATCTTCCCTAAAAACAGAGTTTAGCCAGACTAACCATTTTAGTTACACTGATCAGATTAAGATGAAATCCATGTCTTCAGTTTAAATAACTTCACTTACTGATTAAATTTAATTCAAGTTTTTAATAGTAAATTTGCAACTTCATGTAAATAAACAAGTGAAATAAATGCAAAACTTTATTAGTGAATTCTGTGAGTAAACTTGAATCTGTTTAAAATCAATTGCCCTAGCATTCAGGGGATTACTCACAGGAAGAGCATCCGAAGTATTTCCATTTTAAGCTTAGTTTCCTTTTTCAGAAAAAGTAATGAAACAAATGGAAAGGAAGTATTACAAATGTCCAAGGCAGATCCAGAGCCTAAAGCTACTTTCAGCTGTATACACCTGTCAAGAAGTTGCTGCTGTTTCACAGTTCACTGCCTGTAATTAAAAGCTATTAGCAGTACGGTTTCAGGAGCAAATATAAATGCCTCACTAGTTCAAAACTAGCTGACCCAGCACTTTTACGTGCACCACTCACTGTGCACCCCAGATGAGGGTGGCAATGAATGCTGAGGCAACTGTGGAAGTTGGATCGATGACTCAATGTACTAAGACGATTAGAGATGCAGGGTTAATGGTGTTGCTAGTGACAGACCAGACCCTTCATTAAACTGAAATCTGATGCGGAACATGCTTCTAAAGTAATGGCACTAAGAATGGTCATTGAAAAAACTGGTCAGGCCACATGTCCACTATTCAGTTCCTCAAGTCAAGAGGAAGCATAAATTTCATGTGCAGAAAAAAAAACCTGCTGCATTTTGTGCATAAAAATGGTGAAAATGAGGGACTCATAGTAGCAGCACAGAAGATTATCACATGGGTTTGCATTTCTAATAAGATATTCCTGCCAAAAACCTTCCCTGAATAATGGCAAAGCACATTTTTAAGTAGATTTACAGCTAATTTGCATGCCCTATAATCCTTCACTTTTTAAAATAAATCTTTGGATTCACCTTTGCAAAATACCCTCATCTTTCACAGCAAGCAAACAAAAGCTTTAAAACCAGAACTTCAAATTAAAACTGGCAACATACTGTAAGAAAATACAGCAAACTGCCTGGCTTTCTTGCAGCCTTTAAGCGTTGTAAATAATACAGGAGATCAGCTGCAGGAAAAGGAAGTGCATGGCTTGAAAACTCCTGATTCATTCCAGCGGCTGGATTGTGAAGACTGCTTCTATCAAAGAAACTGCTCCTCTCTCTTCTCCTACCCAAAACTCCACAACTTGTTAAGAAGGAGAAATAAGTCTCTGCACACTGTCTTTACATGCCACGTTGCTGAGATATCTAGCTAGACTGTAACAAACGTTGAGTGTCCATATACTAAACATTAAAAGCACAGAATTGGACTATGTGTAATTTGATAAAAGCTTTTCTGGGCTTCCAATCTGATCCACCTGTATAATTTTCAGTAACAGCTTTCATCCAACAGTTACACGGTGTAAACAATGCTGGATCATCAAAGTTACATTTAAAAAAAAAAGTTACCATGAGCCATCAATACAGATAGAGAAAGGACCAAATAGGTCATCTCAGTTTGTGAAAGACTTCATACACTTTCTCAGAAAAAGGAGAAAGACTAAGCAAATGCAACTAAGCGTGTTTGTGATGCTAATGCCCTAACTCTTCAGTGATCAGTAAGCCCTATTTCTAAGCACTGTCATTCACCATTCAGTAGCATCAAATACCCTTCAAAATGCTCCCACAGCCCTGCCCCCAAGAAAAGGGGCTATAAGGATAGAAAGAGCTTAATAAGCTCAGTGTTCTGAGAAAAGCTGAGTAAAAAAAAAAAAAAAAAAAAAAAAAAAAAAAAAAAAAAAAAAAAAAAAAAAAAAAAGAGATAACAACTCAATAATCATTTTCACCTTTATTCTCCCTCTTTACAAATGTAATATTAAAAACCAGAACAGATTACAGGTACTATTCTGCAAGTCAGTTATGACTCAAAATCCTATTTCTGAAGTCTAAGGGCAGTTTATACATTATAGGGAATTCACTTACTTGTTGCCGAATTCTTGGGTTCCACCTGATGTAGTAATTGACCCAGAGCTCTAAGTGACGCATACTGGCTACTGGATAGAGTGCTCGATTTAGCTCTTTAGTATAAAAAGGATTGATGTATTTAGATTTTTCACTGTTTATCAAAGACCATAATGATAGTGTTTTCTCAGTCACTTTCTAAAATGAAATTGAAATAAGAACAGTAAGTATTTAAGCAAAATCAGGAAAATAATCATAGAAGCCACAGTTACATTCTAAAATTAATACACTACTTATTTATATGGAAGCATCATAGTCACTGTACTAGAAATATTCTAAAACAAGTGCTTAACAAGCATTTCAGTGACTGCATAGTCTTTAAGCTACCAAAACCAAGGAATTTACCACACAACTATCCTATAACAAGAATAAAGCCAGTTCAAAACCAGTCACATAAGGAATATAACCAAATACAACAAAAGCAAAACTTTTTGTAATCATCTAGAGTTGAGACAGCAATACAATTAAACAATCAATGGTTTGACTAACCTCTTTTTCTCTAGCAGACTCACTGTTATACAAGAAAGTACCAAACCGGCAGCTGTACAAGTGATCCAGGATTGTGATCAAGAACTGCTCGTTGAATTCAAAGGCTGTAGGAAACTAAAACCAGAAAAGACAAATTCATTCTTCACATCGTAAAAGTAGGGAGAGATGCACATGCCCTGGTTAAGAGGTGGCATTTAGAAACCTGAATACATATACAAATAATTTTTAAGATAATACTTTCATATACTTTATAGCAGAGTAAGTGTTCAGATGACATAAGGTATTCCACTGTCTCAAACTAATCACTGAAAAGAACTCTTCTCAAAATGTTCTAACTGCCTTTAATTTCTAAAAAGAAGAATAAAATAGAGTGGTTAGTTACTTTTTTACTAGGAAGACAGAATAAGATATCCACGGTGCACGCTTTATAGTGCAGCACCATACTGCAAAAATAAGGGTTTAGCTCCTAATCCTTGGCCCTGAATGGACCAAGTTTGCCGCTTTGTTTCATTACTTACTGAAAATACATTGTTTAAATCACAGCACTCAACAGCTCCTAAGCTTCCTTTTCAAGCTTTGACAAAACAACGTTTGTCCCTGAAGTTCAAGGGACAGCTTCACAAAAATGGTGAAATGAAACAACAGACCCTATTATGACAGCTGGATGCAGTTCCTGTAGAAGCATTCTGCTGGGTCACATCTCAAAATGTTTCTGTGAGAAGCCCATATCCAAGACACCCCAGCCCTGCATGCATAGTCGATGCCACGTTAAGCAAAATAACTACAGCTTTTATCTCACTTTTAGAAACAGGGCAGAGATGGTATGGTTTAAAAGTAAATTTTGACTAGAGTGTCAGAGCAGAGGGGTATGCTGTCCTCTTCAAACACTTTTTTTTTTTTAAATATATAAATAAAGAGCTATGTTTTTAATTTGGTAATCTCTTAACAATGTTAGCTTCTGAAGAATGATAGAACATACCTGTTTAGACATCTGCCACACACAGTCAATAAACTGAAGAAAGATGGGCGATCTGTCTGCATCAGCATGATTCTTGTCACCGTGGCCTATTCTCTGAAATGAAGCAATACAGCCTCCTGTTAATCAAAACAGTCTATTTTATGGCCAATAGACATTGTTTCTTATTTTGTGCTAGAATATTAATGCTTTTGTAATAGAGCAACCTGTTCTGATGATTTCAAAATTAGTTACTGCACCAAGGAGGACAGATTCAGATATACAGAAATACTGCAAAGCTGTTACAAAGATGTCTGAGAAAAATTCCAAAGTCATAATTGGTCCTGTTATAAAAACCTGCTAGTTATCAGAGAAGCAGAACTGCTGAAGCATCCATTACTTTGCAAATAATCAAGACATATTTAAAACTATATTTACGTAATAAGTTTGTGAAAAGCCAAGCTCTATACTTTGTCTTCTTTTGTAATTTAAGCCACTGGAGAACCTAGATCAAACTATCCACACGGATTCTCCTCTTCCCCCTCCACACAGGAACCTAAAGATTCACCCTGAGGCAGAGAGTAAACATGAGCGAGCTCAAAGAAACGTTCATGTTCGACAGAAAATGAACACACATTTTTGAAGTCTGGGTGAGCCTCTTATTCTGAGGAGTCCAAAGTATCAAAGGAATTCTCCCCACAGACAAAAAGTAGGTTTGGTAAAAACTGTTTCCTTCCTTTTCACATTTGATAGCTGAGAACAGATAAGAGATTCAGGTAAAAGAGATTCTATTAACTCCATAATTCTGCTTGAATATACTCACCTGGAGGAGCTAAAAAGAGCATGCATGTTGAACTAAGATGCTGTCTATCTGCCTGTAAGATAGCAGGCTTGATGTCTTAGGGATGTGAAAAATGATAAAACCAGTACAGTACCCTGTACACTGATTTGCAAGATAGTTTAAAATAATAGAACTGAATGGCAGGAAATAGAGGGAGACAAGGGATTGTTAGCTGAACTCAGTGAACAGTAGCAAATGACTAGAAAAGCATATAGGGAAGACAAATTTGCCTCCTTGCTCTCCAGTTTTCATGGTTTAAAATATGTGGTACCTGTTAACAGAGTCATACACCTGTTCAGTAAGGAGTGAATTCCTTCCACTTTCACTGTGGTTAGCAGTTTTAGGATGTCTGAGTATCTTCCAGCTATAATTATGTCTACATCTCATATCTCTATATTAGACTGCATTATTAGAACCACATTCCACATAGCAAGCAACTTTATCATCTGGCTAGCGTGCTAAGCTCACTACACACAGAAAAGCTGGGGTAAGGAATTCCTTTTCAACAAGGAAACTTATTATGTGCTTCATTAGATAGAAAATACAGAAAGGAACTTTCAAACAGTCTACTATTTAATTATTTGTTATTAAAACATCCAAACTCCAATCCTGGTAACATAAAAACATGAAGCTTGCTCTAACCCACACAATATAAGAAACACCCTACTCTTCTCCAACTCCCCACCTGAAGGAAGGCATAACAACAAGAGTTTCAGAAGCGAGGTTCAGGAAATGCTAAGTGCACTGGAGTGCCTAGTCCTCACTATTAAAACTCACACTTCTGTCAAGTAATTACAAAACTAAAGTAGAGCACATATGATCAGAATACTTTCTGCTTGCATTGTTTATTCTACAGAACACTCCAGAAAAGAACGACTTTCATTATAAGCTAAACAAGTCATCAAATCAAAACATACGTTACTCTTGGAAAACAGCAGATGGCTAAAGCTGAGTGGCTTCGATCATTTCCAAAGATTACTACTTGAGCAAGCAAGTTGGGAAAAAGAAAATGATAGTTTAGGCAAAAGCAAACAATTTAAATCACCCTTATTGCTGCTACATTGTCAGAGATCAATCAGTGGACTGAGCTAGTCATCTGAACGGGTGTAAAAGTCCTACCTCACTAACAGGAGAAAAACATTACTCGTTGAGAGAGAACTCCTTGATTCCTCAAACTAAAATTAATGGTTTAATAAAAAGAATCATAGGTTATTTGAATTTATTCATAATGGTGAGGAACACACAGATCTCTCTTTTAAAGCTTTGTGTCAAACCATAACATATGCGCTAGGCTACAAGTCTCCTAGTCATACAATCTAATTTTATCTGCATCACAACTATAACGTTTTTAAAAATACAAAATAAAATACGAGAATAAAAAGGTAAGCCAGTGTTTTCCTGTGGCTGTACAAAGACAGAATACTTCAAAGGTTTGTATAACATGTCACTACCAGAGGACTACAAGTAAGTACACAAAACACTGGACTACAGCAGATATCACTCCCAACAATCAAAATGCAAATCTCCTAAGCCTCCAAGCACCTTCAGAACCTCAGATGAAAGACTGCCGAGCCTACAAGCACACTTAAACGGTGAAGTGATTCATGCTGAGTAGCTATACATGAATTGCCAAATGACTGAGACACTCCTCCAAATGTAAAATGGGCCTGAAATACACACAGAGGTATATTTTTCCATTTCTTGATTTTTTTCCAGATTGCTTATTTTCCCAGTTTTAGCAATATGAAGTAATATCCTTAGAATATTCCACTAGGGACAAATTGTCTGTACCAATAACCTCTACTGAAGGTGCGGAAACTTCTTACTGTGAATTACAAGGTTCAATATGAACAAGAAACACTGTTGTAAAGCTCCCAACTTGTTCTATGTTTACATATCCCAGTACATTCCCCTTGGCAAACTATTCAGCTTCTCCAGGTTCCTCATATAGATTTCCTGGTTAAATGTTAGCTGCCAAATTTAAGAGAAGTCCCACTAGGACTCCAAAAAGTTTCCCAACACAAACATCCTTGATTTTGCATTATACAGGTATAGGTTATTAAGGACTTGCTACAGAGAATCTCTACTTAACTTTCTAAGCATCCAGAGGACAACTGAACAGAACTAGAGCCAGCATTACCAGTGACAGCCTCTTGAGAGCTATTATGACAAGTTTAGATACTTGGGAAGAAGCATTCAAAACATCACTTAAAAGACATTGGCTAGATTCATTCATCTGCCTCTCATGACATTCAAAATAGTCCAAAGGGAGGATGAGGGAGAAGCCTCATGTCCCAACCTTACTTGATCATCACCTGAAAAGTTTGGGAGGACATAATTTTTCTGTCTTCTCATTCTCTTTGCTCAATAACCACAACACCCCTAGCAATTCTGTGTTTTCAAAAGGGTGTGAAGGACAAAATATGAGTTCGCAGAGAAATAGCAGCAAAAAAAATATTAACCAAACAGGTCCAAAACCTAAAGCTCTGCTCAGATTTACCTGGAAATGTTTTAAATCACAATTCTAAAATAATGAAAAGAATTATCAAACCTTGACACAATGAGTAGTTGAACATTACAAGCTTTTCAGAATGCTAATGTTGCACGGTCCTTGCAATTATCTTCTAATTCTTACCGATGCAAATTTGTGTCCAAAGCTTATCCACTCCTTTTGCACCAGAACTTCAAAGCCTTCAATTGTTCTGTAGTAGCTGTCTAGCATCAGCATGGCCAGCGACGTTAGCTGTGCTGTCCGGTCCCAGCCATCGCTGCAGTGAACCAACACCGAGCTCCTTCCCGAGGAGACTTTGTCTGCCACCTGAATAGCTCCTGTCAAGACAAGCTAGCAAAGAGGAACAGACACCAAACACCACAGATTAGTGTTACCATCCCAACAAAAAGAAATTGATTTCTTTCTGTCTACACAGTATCTAAATTGATACTGTTTCCATTAAAAGACTTGAAGAGCATGGTGTAGTTAATTGGAAAAGAATTTTCTAGGAGATCAAGTAAATTTCTTGTATAAAAACAGAGAAACAGATTGGTCCGCTAATCCCTTGGTAAGATCTAATTTATCTCACAGTAAATTCTTCAAAAATGGGGCAGAAAACAGTAACCTTGATAAACCAAAGAACATAAGCTTCTTTTTCAAAGAAAGAGAAGATTTACCATAGGATATACTCTCTAAAAATTTTATATTTCATTTGGCTCCTTTCTTTGAACTAAATTACTGAAATATCTCAGTTGTTGGGAAAAGGAACTTGTACCCTACAATATGCTTATTTTTCAAAAGTTAACTTAAAATGAAAATTTAATTAAGTAAGATTCATTACATAATACTCTAAATACTTTTGCACAGTTGTACTTGAAGCAAAAGGTTCAAAGGTCAACTAGTAAGAACACTAGTGAATTACCTGTTTAAGTATTTTATTTGTGCTACAAGATAAAAATTACAAAATTTACAGAGACATTTACAAGATTTATTTACAAAACCATAATTCACAAAGTCACATGCATACTGACAATTACATTAATTACTAACACTGTGACAGTTATCTGTAGTCCCGTATTGCTAGAATCCAAAATAAATCAGTTCTCACCCATGTAAATACAGACTAACAATACATTCCTCTATTAAAGACTGACATTTGACTTGAGGCAGACAAATGTTAAATTTCACCTACTGTGGCTTAGTAGCGATACCTCATAGCACACTGTAAGACTAGCTGGCAAAAAACTAACACTGAGTGATGCTGTTTTCGTTGTCCAAGTAGTTCAATATGTTCCGGATCAGGACTACCTCAAAGCCCAGCAAAGAAAGCAAGGCTGATACAACACATCTGGATGAACGTTATTCCAAACAGCATAAAGTTACCTTTATATGTTCTAACCAATGGGTTGATTCCAGACTCGACAACCAGTGTGATTCTTCCACATTAGGATAGACAATGTCCTTCAACTTCTTCAAAGATTCCCGCATGACATGAATATTATGAATGTCCAGGAAGAAGAGTTCTGCGTTGGGATATGCATCTTCACCTTCATATCCTCCTCCAGTTGCCTACAAACGAGATCGAAAATTAACTTTAGTCATATATACATTGTTGTAGCAGCTTTTCAACAGAGCAAGAAAGAACTGACTCGTATTTATACTTATTTTGCAGTTGGGCAATATATAATTTTAGTTGTGTGTTTAAAACACCAGTCTCAGATACAAGCTTTGGAGGGGCAAATGCTGGAGAAGAATACTTAGGGGTTTCATTTGTCCAAAAGGACAAAGTGTATTAAGTACAGCACATGGCCAGAAAGATATTCAAGGTACTCCAGCTAGCCTAGCTCCTTTCAAAACCTCAAGGGAGTAACCCTAAAAGGGAAAACTAATTTATTTCAAACTAAAAGGTTGTTTGTACTGTTGGGCCTGGAGACCTTGAAATAGGATTGAACTAGCCAGGTAAAGGACAGGGCGCCAGCATCACATCAGTCAGGACTCACACTGCTTTGAGAATAAAAAGACATTTGTACCTTCATCACTTTTGAGATTCATAGTGGAAACAGCTTTTCCTTGACCAACTGACACTACAATGTCAATATTTTTTTCTTCATTTTTGTTCACTTTTCCCACCAAGGATTAAATAAAACTCACGATTCTGAACACAAAAACATCCACTTACTTCCTAGTTAAATTAAAATCCCAAGTACATCACACAAAACAGCAACTACTCATAACATACTAGATCACCACAAATAAAATTGCTCTTCTCTTTGTTTCTGTACCAATTAGAAAACAATTCAGTAAAAACAAAAAATGTCCATTTTGTTACACCACTACGTCAAAAGACAGCAAGTCTCAGGTTTACCAGTGCAAATTTGCTACTAAAAAAAAATACCTTTCTTGTGTTCAAACTGCCTAGTTGTTTACTACTAAAATTGAACTGATATTGGAATGGATAAAAATGACAAAATGTTTGGCCAAGTAAAATTAAATTTAAGAGTTCAGTTAAGAATATGCTACATTTCATTTAAGAATTAAGTTTAAGAATCTTAGATTCTGCGTCTAAGAAGTAAACTAGTAATAACATTAAAGTTTTCCTTAAATTAACTTTTCTAACATTAAATTTTATTGCTGAAGACAAAGCATTTAGTCTTCAGCAATAACATTTAGCAGTATCTTGACTATCCTTAGTATTTAGATAGTTAAGAAATTAAAGAGCCACATAAGTAGAAAGTCTACTCTACTGCTGCTCTCCCAAAGCGTTTAATCACCACCACAGCAGAGGATGTGCCTGGTCACAGAAGGAAGTGGAAAAACCACACGTATTTTAGGACACGGTGCCACTGATGAGGTTTTCTGAAGATAGCTGCAAAATCACAGCATTTCCTGCAGACAGCAAAAACACGCCAAGCCATGAATTCCGATACGTAAGTTTTGCCTTTATAAGCCATTACAGGCACCAACTACACATCAGACAACAGCCTACAGGACAGCCGTTCTCCATCAGCACCACCTACATTTCTGTATAGCACCACACTATCTCTATTCTTTGCTCTCTATCTCCTTCCTCGGATGTGAGGGTATTCTCAGAGCTGTCAGGCTCTGCGCTAAAAGAAGTAACGATTGTGTTTTTCTCTTTCCTTTGAGTATTATGAAGTCCTGGTGAGGAATGATTGTAATTTTAGCATCAGGGCTGCTGCAACTCCTACTGACTGTGTGGTCTTGACCTATGTACAAAGAACACAGGAACGCGTGAGTAGCATAGCCCAAGATTTTGCTTATACTAATCTTCACAGCTGTTCAAGAAAACTTTTTTCAGTGCTCATCAACTCTGGCTTGCACTCTGTATGTCCCTCAGACCCAGAAATGTACCCTACTGCTTCTACTGCTCCGATTGAGTATTTCATATTTAGACATATCAGGAGTTAATTAAAACACATGGGTGAAATACATAGGCCATTTTAAAAAGCTGAAAACTGCGCTTCATACTTCAGTGTGTGGATAGAGTCTGGCCATAATACCTCTTTGAAATAAAAGGGGTAAAAAATTGAGTTTGTCTAAGAAATGGGGAAAAATTTAAGTTAATATAAGAATTGACATCCACAAAGCGAACAGAAGGATTACATGTTTTGTTCACCCATAAGAATTCAGTGTGCAGAGGATAGCACAATCTGTAGAGTGAAATGCAAGTAATTGAGGCAGACTCTCAAAATACAAACCATCAGATTAAAACTTAGCCAAACAGTCCCTAGGATAGAGTCTCTGAAAAAATGTGTGCTATAAAAAAAAAAAAGGCCTTATTTCTTGCTTAATAAATTATATTCTCTGTTTCAGAGAAGAGGGCTGTAAAGGTACAGACACATGCATTCACATTGCACAGAGCAAAACATTAACATTATTGTCCTCTTGAATTCATTCTGAAGCAACTTAACATTTGTTCCATATAAACCTCCTAGAGGCAAACAAGTTTTACCCCTTCATATTCCTTTCAGCACAAACACTGAAGAGGACTCATTCCACTAAATTAGTGTTCATGCTGTGCCAAAAAATTATTCAGAACCTAGAATTCCTTCTCTCCCAGATAAGCACACTCACCATTTCACCAAGATCTCAAACCCTCTTGAGCTCATGTCTCTCATGCTCTTTGCTGTACAGACACACAGCTTCACTCGGTAAGTACTGAAGAGCATGTCCACATCATCTGTGCTTGAAGTTCAGTGGGTAAGGGACTATCCTAAACACGAATGGAGTGAAGCTGGTACATTCTCATATGAAGAAAGCATTAAAATTAGGTCCTTCACTGCCTCTCTCTAACTGGGCTTTTCACATAAACATGGAGCACATCCGTGTCTGCTGTGCTCTATGCCAAATACAACACTGACACACTGGGACCAGCATGTGAGTATGCCTGAACAATCTGGTCTTCAACAGAGTTGAGGGGAAGCAGAGGGGAAATGAAGTCCCAGGGACACCTTTTCTTCCTGGAAGGTTGAACCAGATGATCTTTTGAAGTCCCTTCCAACCTGGGTTGTTCTATGATTCTGATCTCATTAGGCTTTGACCATAGATTAGCAAAGAAATGGTCACTTTGTCAGATGGAAACACTACTTCTGTTACCACACTTACCAATTACAGGCACCTAGGTATCCAAGATCATACTCATACTGCTGTTTAAAGTGCAAACCCCCAAATTAACTTATTTATCTCTTTCTCTTTATTTAATGGATAGGTCTGAAGTGGTTCATGTAATGGTTAGGAAGAACCAAACAAAGGATGCCTATCACTGGGCTTGGCTTTATGCACACAGCCTTTCCAGGAGAGAATTTTCCAAGAGGATATGAAGCAGAGCGATGGCTTGCACAGAGGTGGCACGTCATTCCAACAGAGGACATGTGCCACAGCTCAGCCTACATCTACCACACAGCACAGAGTGTAGTTTGATTTCAGTCTCACACTAAGATCCATGCTTGCTTGATATCAGACAGGGTAAAGCGTGTCTGGAAATTCACATGTGGTCCTGAAACCCTGCTTATAATCTCCTTCAGGCATTCATGTCCTTTCATGGCCTTCAGCCTCAGTATTTGATTATGTAAATATGTATTTGATTACATAAATTTATCTACATTAAGATCACTACTGCTCCCATAAACCTCCTCAAAGAAAACTTCAAACTAAGTCTCCTCCCCACTCCCTTTCACAAATTATTAAGCAGCTGTTTACCTTGTTTGCGACTGCATTGACATTGGGCCTAGCATCGTAGATGGTCAGTTTTGAGATCTGCCCGTTAGCCTCCCTGATGATATCAAGATATCTTTCATCATCTTTATTCCGCTTGCCACTCATTCCAACAAGGGGTTGACTGCATCGCATAATAACAGCTTGAGTCTCTGGGTGAAACCATGACAGAACCTAGTCACATGTCAAAAACACGTTAGAAGAAATACATGCTCTTAAAAATCATAACTTTAAAATTTAAGTTACATTCTTTAAAATAGGTAATACGAAAATTAACACTTTATTTCCTCAAAAGATAATCCCCAGACATCTCAACTGCTTCCACTTTAGTCTCATAAAAGTTAATAATAATAATCTTTAAAAGAGTCCATTCTCTTACATATTTAACTCTTACTGAAATTATACTAACCTATCTAATCCGGTGTATTTTAATATTTTCCTACAAGTCTTCAGTTGCACAAATAATTCTGAAAAGCAAACTGGAAACAAACATAGCAATGCCTGCTGAAACTAAACAACAATTCAGAAGAATGAACTCATTGTAGAAACAGTGACTAAGATGCTCCAACTCTACAAGAACAACTTTTCCCTTTTTTGGATACGGAAGGAAAGTTGAAGCTTTCTGCAGTATCTTGAATGTTTCCCCTTCTCTTCAAAGAACATTCTGTTCCTCAGCCCTCTTTACAAAGAGGAGGCACTGGAGCAGAGTGCATGCTGCCTTTGTTGTTCTTCTGAGCCAGAGGGGACTTAGCACAAACAAGAGATAGTGAGCTGCCCAGGGAACAGGTTGCAGTGCAAGAGATTAAAGATAAGACCCTAAGAAGCAGGTAAAAACCTTCAACTTCATCGCTGAAGAATATTAAGAAACAGTATTCTCACCCAGTCTGAAAGTTGTGGGTTATGGAGTAAAAGAACATCAGACTTAAAAAAATAATAATCTTCAGATTCACTCCTGAAAGTAGCCCTTAGCTGCATATGTAGAAAGGAGACCTGTCAGTGAGTGTGTGGGTGAGTATGATGGGTTATTTCCTGACAAGAATAAAATTACTGTTATGAAGGAAATGACTCTCACTGTACAGGCATACAAAAGCCCTGTAATGAATTTTGAGATGACAGAGAAGATACAGCTAGGTTATAAGAACTATATGCACACACTATATATTTAACAGATATATTTTATACATGCTATATATTATACATATATATGTGTGTGTGTGTGTGTGTGCGTATAGTAAATTTTTAATTATAGGCCTAGCCTGTCAGTAAATATCATATCTAATAAATACGTATCATATTGAGTTTCACATCTGTTTGAAATTAACTGAGATTCAAAGCAGCTTTCTGATACTGGCTAAGAATCTAGCAACTCTACTGAGCTTGTCAAATTGAAATATTAGTTAAAATAGATCGTATTGTGATAGAAGTTAATATTTTCTGTAGTGTTAAAAAGACCTGATACATAAATATTCTCTTAACTCAAAGAATTTCAGTTACAGAAATATACCCAAAAAGCCAAATGGGTTTATCTTAAATTCCACAGCCCAATTTAAAGGACTAAAAAGTCCAAAAATTCACTACAGAGACTATGCATGAGGTCTTATTTTAGGACTGACCATTGGAAATACGTTTAAACGTCATGCGGTTTGCTTTCGGCAGGATGACATTTGCTGTCACTTTTTATGTGCATCCAACAACAGTCAAACTAGTACAAATGGCAGTCTGAGGCTCACACTTCACTAAGAAAAGGGAATCTGCAATGCTGGCAGTTCTTACTAGAAAAGTCAAGTTAAACCAACAAAGTTGGAATGGATGTTTGTTGTGGGGGAAAAAACGGAAGCGTGGCTTGGCCAAGACACTAGTTTCAAGCAGCAAAAACCACCAGCCAATCAAAACTATTTGGCTGTGACCATTTCCAAAAAAAGCATCTTCTGTGTTGTGTTCAGCAAAAAGTCGTTTGGCTGCATGCTTAAAACTAGCTGCACTGTAAGGTGACTTTCAGCACATAATACTCACCGGGATTCTATTTCGGGACCTAAAGGCAGCAACTTTCTTGAGATCATCATCTGTTGCGTTATACGGCACTACCAACAGCGCTGGGTATGTGTCACACAGCCCGTAATGTTCATTGATAAAAGTTACTCGCCACCGTTCATTAGGCAATCCCTAGAACGTAAAACAAGTTTTTCAATGTATTTTTGGCTGTACAAATAATAATTCTGCTCTTGAATTTTACATGACATTACGGCCACATGGTGGCAATAACCTACCAATTTAACCTAACTACAGTACTGTTTCAAAACAATAGAAGAAAAAAAGATTACAAGGCCACACAAAATAGCTGACTGCTGATGGATTCACAGCCTCAAGCAGCTGCGTAGCTATCTCGTATACTTACAAACACAATTCTATTCTTATAACAAGTTTCAAAATAATGATAAAACTAGTAGATGTATTTCTTTAACTGTGGGATGAGGAAAGAAAATTGCCTTCTCTCCTCCCTCAAAGCTCTGCCTTTCCATTTTGCCTGATGAGAAGAGACTAAGGTCCTGAGAAGACAAGAGGAGGAAGTCTCATCTCAACCTTTCTTGTAGCCTGAAACTACCTTCACGTTAAAATTAAGATGCAGGGTAGCTTTCTTATTGAGAAACAAGAACTTTTAGTTGCAGTCTGCTCAGTAAGGCATTTCACAAACAGCAGACAGGAAACTGAGAAAGACTGATAAGCCCGCCACACATGCACACTGGGGTTTGTGTGGGTGTTTCTAGTTTACTTTTTTTTCTGCTCTTAGGCCTCTAAACCTTGAACCAAAAAGCTATGGAGGGTAAAAAAAAGCAAAAATAAATTGCCTAAAAGACATTTTAAAATTAAATATATCATCCTCTTGCATTTACATTTTTCCCCAAATCACCTAAAGAGCAAGGCAGAATACTGACAGACATATAAATAGCTTCCATAAAGCAACGTTGTTTCTAAAATAAGCACTTCAGGAAGAAGCAGACCAAATCAAATCTCTATTTAGGACACTGTAGTTACATATTCAGCACATTCTCCCCGCCCCCTGCTCACTTAACAGTGGCACATTGTGAGAGGTATCACAACTTCCTTCAAAGAGCAAGGACTACCTTCTTGTGACATTCTATTTTTTTTTAAAGATTCCGGTGTTTTGTTTATTTTCTTTACTTTTTTTTCCAAGTTGTATTTCCATCTCCTCCCACTCTTAGCTCCCCCCACAAAAGAGTTGATAAGAGAAATGTACGAACAATAATTCATCTACAAAAGTTGTCAGATACGAAAGCACCAGGCAAATGCAACTTTTAACTCACTTGTCTCCTGTACTCAGACATTGGATTGTACACCATCCATCCATTTTCAGAAAACTTTTCTTCATTTACAAATGCAAAAAAAAGCTGTAGGATGTAAAAAAAAAGCTCATTAAACCAAACTGACTGACAGTGGCAAATAGGAGGGCTCATCATCAGTTATATCCTAATGCCTGCTACAAAACAGGACTGACTTTTCCATCTCAGTCTCATTCTCTCCATTTAAATCTGATTATTTATAGGACTGTGAAACAAAGAGCAAGAAGTAACAATACAGATCTGCTAATGAAATAATGAAAGTGTGACAATAGTTAAGAAATGACAAAATAAAATTACAAAGCTTGAATTGTTTAATTTTTTTTTTACTGTCAAGAGGTTGAAATGTTTTAAAATAGTTTATATCAGTTTGTTTCCTGTATTGCACACATCCTCACCAAATAAACTATCATCTTCTCACAAAAATTTCTCAAACAGGGACAGCTGCAATTACTACATAAAATATTAGATGCTAAACTGAAAGTGCAAAAAGGTTTTAATTGCTGTTCATTGCCATTAGGAAGCAGCCTTCTTTCTGCATCCCCTCGCCAATTGATCCTTACTAACAGAAATGCACTTTCTGTAAAACTGTGTTAAAATTACAAAATGAAAATTATTAAAATTACGAAAATGAAACAAAATATGTTGCTAGCAGGTTACATCTACTTTTCTCTTGCTTTGTTGCTGACTCTCAAGACTCACTTATACGACACAGCATCCTCACCCAGGATTCTGACAACTTCCTCATACCCGTGAGCTTCCTTCTCCTTTCAACTGATTCCAAGTGGGCTGTATTACCTAACCAACCCCTTTTTTCCTTGGCTTGTTTTTACAGTTTATGATGAAAGCAAAAGTAATGTTTATTTTAAGACTCTCCTTCATTGAGAAAATTTATTTTGGTGGCTTACGAATTCTTCAGATGCCAACTGGAGCATGAAACCAAGTTGCTTCAAAGAAAAAAAAAAACCCAGAAGAGAATGTGTTGTCCTGAGCTAACTGAGCAACAACAGTGAGAGCAGAAAGCATTGGAGAGCTCATCACAGCTCATTTGTAACAAAAAAAAAAGCTGAAAGTCTCCTAGGTGTTCAAAGACATTAAAAGAAGAAATGGAATGCTAAACTGAACACCCCAAATCTACATCATTTTCACAGGTGTAGACCTGAACTAAGCAGAAATGCAGAAAATCTGTCAAGAAAGGAAAAAAAAAAATCATGGTTCTTAAGTGCCATTATTACATCTACAGAGGTAAGGCAATGCTTGGTAAGTGCAGCACAGGCCCAGATGGAGCTTTCTTTAGGTCTGTCTTAAGAAGGCAGACCCTTACGGCTCAAGGGGATTGTGTTCAGCCTAACTCGTTACAAAGGTTTAAACAGTGAACAGCTCTAATCAAAACACGAAACTAAATCCCTCCAAAAAGAGTTCTTTCCTCATGGATTTCAAATCAACAAGTATTTTAAAACAACGTTACTGCTCACACAAGATACTTTATCCTGCTAGTTTTAGAAACTGGATTTTTAAATGATATCAGTATTTTAGAGCAAGTACCTTCGTTGGTAAATTTTAAGAATTTGCAATTTAAATTTGCAATTGCCAAAACAATACATTTCCAAGTTCTGTTTTCTGAATGTCTTCATTTTTAAAGGACTATGCCTTCAGTGTAAGCAAACATTATGAATTCTTTTGATTAAGTAACCTGCTCTCAAGTGGGATGGAGGGAGAGATGAAGAAAGGAAAAAGAAAGAGGTGGATATCAACTGTATCAGAAAAAACCCCATTCAATTAGAAGTATATGCAAATACCAGAAAAACTGAAAAAGGTTATTTGTTTTAACCAGAAACACAGCAAGACAGAAATATCACTATCCAAAGCACTAGATGCAACCGATTTGCTGAATTATTAATAAATAGCTACACACAAGAACCATCCCCTCCTCCCTAAAGGAATTTGCTACATCCCAAAGAGCAGCTATGCTAAGAATTCACCAAGGAACCAGAGACAAAGGGGAATCTTACAACAGTAGGAAACAGAAACACTGGAATCCTAGCAGATCACTTAAAAGATATCTCAAAGGCAGGAATATGTTATTTAAGTTGCTACTTACTGCAAGTTTCCTGTTGAGAACCTAAAAATTACTGAGCTTAAGCCCTGGTAAGTAAAATACATGAGTTTATTACACTGTACTGTGATAGCTGTTACATCGAAGATTTTACTGATAAAAATAAAGAAAAATAAAGAAAAACTAGAAATAAACAAATAGCAGCTATGCTGCTTATGTCACCCACAAAATAATCTGCAAGAAATCTGATGGAAAAAGTGTATTTTGTTTTCAACTTTTAAAAAACAGGGTTAAATTTACTATGCTTGAGGAGGAGATGGACAGAACACTTTCTGAAGGAAGAATGTCTTGCTATGTACAACGTTTCACTTAAAAGGCTTGGCCACAGCAGCTTTACCACATCTGCTACAAGAGCCTTCAGTCACACAACCCACAATTAGGCTATTAAACTTGACAATTAAGCTTCATCAGATCTGTTGACATGCCAGGTAGTGCAAATTCTTTTTATGTTGCTCAAGAAAAAAAAAAAAAAAAAAATCATTAGTAGCACAGATCAACCAGCAAAAATCTGAAATAACAGAACACCATAATGAATGCAAGGTGTATGGAGCAAAGTTTGACTTAGATTTTCATATGAGCAATTCAGAGGAAACTCTTGAAGTATATTCCAAGAACAGGATTTAAAAATGAACAATCTATAAACCTGAAAACTAAAAATTATTTTTCTTCTGCAAAAGCTGACTAAATTATAAGAAAAAATTATATACACACATTTATATGTGCACATGGTGTACAAACTGCACAGTTAATCTGGTTACTACTGAACATCTTACTCATTGTACAGAAGGCATTAAAGATCTCAGTTCTGCCCCCATCACCCCCAATGGCCTTTGACTTAAGACTTAATATTTCAACACTGGAAATATTCTGTGAAGACAGCCTGAACTTTAGTCCAGGCTAAATGCTAGAGTTTGAAACACAGCAACACCCCCACCCTACCTGACAGCTGTCTCCCACAACAAAAATATACAATGCAATATATAGAGCAGTTTCAAAGAGTAACAGTGCTTCTCTTTCCACTCTGACAATCATAGCATGGTTCCATTCAAAAATATACATTTTAAAGTCATTTCTCAAAAGAAGATTTTTGAACATTCACGTCCACTTAAGCAGCTCGTTAGATGAAAGTAAAATGTGTATCCCTCTATGAATTCCAACAAGACACAGCAGGAAAGTCAGAGTAGAGGAATGTATTTAAAACTCTGCATACATTTTTACTTATTTCATATGGTTCTATTTAATTTCAAACTACAGTTTAATTTCAGTGTAACAAGCAACCCACATTTATAACCATTTTAATACTAAGAATACTTAAGCAAACGTAAGATATATACTTGGATACAATTGTATTTCTTACTTGCGCCAGTAAAAGCCATTTTTAGCACACATCTGTACATTATTTTTATTAGAAACAAAATGTGATAATGAGCAGTGTGAAGTAGTTTCTATTGAATAATATTTTTCATTGAATTGGACCTTTTATTATTCTGATGCACCAAACTGACAAACCCCATTACAGTGAATAAATCAATATGATAAATACATATCTAGATCCCAGAAGGGTTTGTTGTAGTTCAGGTCAGCTTCACATCTGCACTAACAGATCCTAAATAACCCAAGCTTAGAGATTAAACGCAGCATGTTTGTGTCTATGTGTCCTGATTAACTTGACACTGCTGAAACTTTCACATCACAGGGCACATAATCTGAATGCAATTCTACAGCAAGCAGGGGGACAGAAAGACATTATGGGAAGAAGAAATCACGCCATTTACAATATATTCTGCATAGGTTCTATCTCTTGACGTAAGATTTGAGAGCTGCTATCTTAGTAAAAATAATGGGTTAGCTTTTTTTGGATACAGGTTCCTTTATATTAGTGCCCCTCACATACACACACACCTCTTGTGTCAGGAAGAAAACAGGGAAGTCACTTCACTGCCCACGAGCACTTAGTACGGACCAGCTGGGTCCTTCAGGGTTCGGAGGGCAGAGGAAGGTCAGAGAAGCAAACTGCATGGGCAGCTACAGAAATTGGAAGACTCCACAAAGCAGAAAAGCCCTGCCAACCTCTCTGTGTGTCATTATGCACACAGGCAAGCCTTTCAAATACCAGAGTATAATAAAAAGTTGACCAGTTCCGTTACATACCTTCTTCACACATCTTTCCTTCCCTCCACATCTATGGTACACTCCTGCTAAACCCTCCCTCTCCCTAAACAATACCTTAGGTACCCTGAGCCTCCAACCCTAACCTCCACTCATTTCATTCTTCCCTCCACTCAAAATTTCCTTCCCTTCTCTCATCCTTAATCCCCCCACCTTAACAAAATGCTCTTCTACACAGGCTCTATTGCACTCAGCCTATTTTCCCAGGAATTAAATCAACTGCAGCTTCATTAGACGTATCAAAATTCAACAAACATGGTTGGAAATTTAAATAAAAACAAACCAAAACCTACGCACAAGAGACATTTGGGTTCAGAACAGTACTGCAGTAAAATACAAGTGTGTTCTCCATTTTTTGTTTAGATGATGAACAGGCTTTTTAAAATCATGGACATATAATCAGAAAGTATAACTGTGGTTTGTAGAGGTATACCTGAGCCAACTCTAGGTTAGTACAGTTGAATACTAAGTGCAAGCAACAGTACAAGTTTCAGGCAGACTACCTGCTCAATAAATCTGCCTGAGTTGGCCTCTCTCTTCGCAGCACTGAGACCAGCTAGCCAAAAGCCACTTGAATAAAGCATAGATTTACCTTAAGTTATCGTGATTACTGGTTTTATCTCATATCTTGGGTTCAAAGTGGGATAGTTTGCAATTATTTCCAAGGTACTGACCACATCTGTTCTAAGCTTGATGGAGATTAGTGCTGCATGTCTGATGGAAGCCCATCAATTCCTGTTAGTCTATCAACTACTTGAACATCAGTCTCAAATTCTTTTCAGTTGACGTGGGAAATGGAAAGAAGAAATTAAGGAAAGCAGTAAAGCGATAACAAATAAAAAAGTATAGTAAATCACCACTCAGAAAACTTACAGAGTGCAAGACTTGTGACTTATCAACACCTGTAGTTGGTAAAAGTAAATAAGACTTGTGCTACATCAGTTAGGAGTTTTGCAAAAGCAAATTAAAGCCTCTTTGCATAAAATGGATGTAGGATTTTATTGCAGATCCGTAGTCTAAAAGCAGAAGACTAGTGCTTCACTTGAAGCAGAAGGTTACTGCTTCACTTTATTAAAGGCTTTCAAATCTTGTAACATTTTTGGTAAGTTACTTTATATGCTTCCCCGTGCAAATAATTGTTTACTTCCTTGCAGATGCTAAGTCGCAGTTTCAACATACACAGCCTCTTTTTCGGTCCCCCTAAGAGCTTGCTTTCAACATTCAATTTATCACTACCATTTTGCAGACAAAAATAATACATGGTACACTGGTTCCTCACAACACAATGTAGTTCTGCAAGATGAAGGAGAGAGCAGCTGCAATCTGACAACGCACTCTGGCAAGCAATCTATTTACAAATAGTTAGATATTCACTCTGCTTATGGAATCATATTCTATAAACACATGTTCTACTTGTATATATGTTATATGCTCTTGTAGAATTTAGTAAACATTTGACCAGTCTTTACACTTTACAAAAGAAGAAAGCAGCAAAACTAGAACAAGGTGTTACACACATGCAAAGAAAGTAAATTGGTTTTCTATTTCTAACTTACAGGTTTATGCTTTTCATATATTATAAATCACTAAGCTTTTATGCAGTGAAAAGGCTGTCAGTTTTTCAGTACATTTAAAAACAAAGATATCATTATCCTTGCCTTTAATAGGCCATTACTACAACTCAGCCAGTTATGTCTTACCTGTTCACCTAAAAACTAACATCAGATACCGTATTTACATAATTAACCTCTGATCATCTGCAAATAGCGTAACCTTACACCATTACTCCACTGAGACTGACATAAGTCTTTCAGAATTAAGCCTCAAGTCAAGATGTTTTTTGCAAAATCAAGTTCTCCATCAGACAGCACCTATGCCAGGTCTCACTGCCATCTAAAGTTGTCTTTGTAGATCCAATAGCAACACTGGCATGATTTGACTCTCAGATATTTTAAATTACCAAGATAACTAGCTACATCAGGAGTAGGAAAGGTCAAAGTCAGATAGCATGACCAGCATATCAGGGTGTCTCATGAAAAAGTGGCCTTCCCACAGAGCTATCATGCTTAGAAATAAATACATACCACGCAGGTATTATGGTGGCAAATAAGATTATAAAAACGATGATGTGTAGTTTCAAGATAAAATCAGGAAGTGAAGCAGCTGCTATGCCGAAACTAAACTACAGAGACTAAATATATCTCATCTTTTGTAGGGTTATTACAAACAACTTTGGAGGGTTTGGGTTTTTGTTTTGGGAGGTTTTAATTAAACTTTAAAAACACTTTCAGCAATTATTTTCTTTCAATCAGCACAAGTTTGCAAATGTAACACAGGATTAAGGATAGTAGCTGTTTGTTCCATGCGAAATAAGCTGCCAGTCAGATGAGCTATCAGATTTTACATTATGTTATTGATTCAAGGAGATCTGAACCCAATCTATGCTCAAACTGGAGAGAGACAAGAATTAGCTTCTGGAAGTAAGCACACAGGGCAATGCTGAGACACTGACAAACAGTTGGGAACAAACCTGTGATTTATTATAGGCTCTCAAACACTGCTGTTGGGATGGTGATGGAGAAAAATCTTGAAATCACACTCCACAGTTTTGGGCTGTATTTACCATCCATTTGTCTGAGAATGGTACAATATGAAGAAAACAGAAGCAAGGCATCTCTAAAAGTTCTTGTTTAGGATCAGCTCTAAGGATATGGTTCCACTACAGATTTAAAAAATCACTCAGACAAAAGTCTGACATAAAAATATACAAATATAGATAAAAGTCAGGCCAGGAGAGGTTTAGACCTTTATTGTCCTGATGATGCCTTCTTTCCACTGTAGAGCTACACAAGCATCAGTGCTGCAGAACCAGCTGAAGATCAACGATGCAGTGGTGGCCTGAGTAAAATTAACAGTTTAACACTGTTAAAAAATAGGACATCTCTCTCTCTTCTCTGCTGCCTGCTCCTTGTTCTATTCACATGCTCTCTTGCACTAGTTCTTGTGCATACTGATTTCAAACCAGGTCTCCTCAAACCTGGTATGAAACTAACTCAGAAAACAGAATATTTTGTGCTGGGTAAATGAGCTACATTGGCTTACTTGGTGATTATAGAACTGTCAATTTGGTCCAAGAGGAATAATGAAGCACGTGGCTGGAAGGCAGGGAGAAGATTAGAGAATTTGAGTAGCAGAGGGTTGCCATCTTCACAGTTGTCATGTGAAGCCACAGCACGCTCTTTATAAAAGCTCTCCCTGATGGAGCTGGCTGCACCATCGGAGTGCTAGCGTACATTCGAAGGAGAAGGCAGCCGTGCACAGCCCAGATGTACAGTCATATTCAGACAGGGAGACCTTGTTCTAAACCAGCCACTGAAAGAGGCAGTCCTGTCATTCCTCTTCATTCACATCCACCCATAGATGTCCCAACCTCATCCTCACACTGGGCTAACAAGATTGAGGAAATTACTCAGGGTAAAGCTTTTCTGTTTTTTTCTCCTCGCGTCCCTTTCAGTTCTCTATCTTGTTCATCATGCAGCCTCAAACTCACGTAGGGATGATCAAGGCAGCAATGACCAACCAGGCAGAAACTCCCACCTTTGACAGGATCCATTTAAACTGCTTGCTGAATTATGGTGAAAGCACACCAAAAACACCACACACTTGCTTAGCTCATTTTAAAGTTAAGGGCTCATCCACATTGTAACACTAGAAAATGAGGACGGGTGCAACTTAATGATATAACAGGCTCACTTTATTTCACTCCAAAGTAATCATACTTTCTAATGGTTATAACCCTGCTCCAGACATAGCTAAGAGATATAAGGTACAGCCATTCTCCATATTGCCACTATGTTCCCAAGTTTCATGCTTCACTGAATCTGAACCTTTGCCTTGACCAAGCCTTTTATTATTGAGCATAACTTTCATTGGCAAGTTACACTCAAAATGGGCCAGGCCATGTAATGATGAGGTTCAACAGATGCAACAAATAAAGCAGGAAGTGTACTACTCCACACATTACTCACTGCCATCACTAGGCAGGAACACTGGGTCTTTTTTGGTGACAAAACCTAATACAAGTTCCCACCTCATCACCATGCCATTCCAAGCCCTGCAGTTAGATTGGACACCATAAAAGAAAAATATCCCACAAGGGACTCTCCTAAGTCAGCTACAACTTAATTTGTCTACAGACACTACATGCAAGTCCACACCAGTCCTCAATGTAAGGGGGTGGGGGAGAAATTCTTCACCATGAGAACAATTAAATATTGGATGAGATTTCCCAGAGACATGATGGAATACACCTTGCAGGAAATATTGATAACCTAATCTAAGGCCCTACTTGCAACAGAAGCCTGCACCAGATGATGCCCAGATGCCCCTTTTGACCTGAACTTCTCTATAATTTGGTGTTTCTACACACAGCTTTCTCTCTCTTTTCCATCATCATTTCATAATCCTATCTGAAGTCCATATATCCTGTTACGCTTTCAATCATTCTCTATTGTAAGATGCATAAAACGCCAGCAGTAGTTAGAGCTATATTCATCACCTCTACAACAGGTTTTTTTTTTGTGAGTACATCTCTTCACACCTACCCAAATGTAGAAATCTGATTCATTTCTTAAGACCTATTCATCAACACTACAAAATATTCTAGCAAAAGCATTTATTTTTTCCTTATGCTTTCATTCCACAGACTGTTTCCACACAGAATGCTAAATTTCTGCAAAAAAGTTTCAGAGTTAAATGTTTACGGAGTAGAGCCCATCGATTGATACGCATCTTTAGAGAAGGAAATAAGATTCTTGCTGCAGCCTCATATACTCAACAGTTCTCTGAACAAAGTTCTTAATACATAGAAGCCTCTGACATTTTGTGAAGAAAGTTCTTATACAATGATCCTAAGTGAAAGCACCCCATAAAAATGTGAATTAAATTTTACAAAAGACAAAATAAAGCATTTACAAAAGAGATGTCAAAGTGATCCACCAAGCACAGTACACCAATTTTGGAAAAAATACTGAAGATGTTAGTTAACATCACTGTCACTCAATTCCTTCCATAAGATGAGCTTTCTACCTGAAATAAATCTGTGTAAACTCATTACTGTATTAGCTGCCTGATATATTTTTCATCAGTTTCATCAATAAAACAAGCATTATCTTCCCCATGTCTTCTTTTCCTGAAATAAACCTCCCGGTGATTCATATTTATCATTGCCTTGGAGACTGCCCGATAGTTTAACATTTTCAAGAAATCAAGTAAGGCATGTGCTACTGTCTTTCCTAATCAGGGAGGATAACTTGCAGTCTTTAAGAAATGATATCTGCATGGATCAGAGGTGCTCAGTAGTTTACCTGAAGTACAGCATATAGCATCCATAATTTTACAAATACATAGATATAAGTGTTCTAAATGTACAAAACAAAGATTAATTCTCTTTAGTTTATACTGACACCAGATTCTGTGATTATTCCTTTTAAGCAGCCATTAGTACATTATTCTTTTTAAGCAGTCCATTAGTACGTCAAACAGTTGAAGTAAATTGGCAAGAATTCTGCATGAAGACGACTCAATAGTATAAATGATATAACTTACCAAGTTATGTGACTGAGGAAAAGCATATTTTGTGAGGACTTCAAATATATCTCTTCTACTGTGCCCTTCTTGTTTTAACGCAAACCGTAAATTTCTCATATCCTAAAACAAAGACATTAACTTTTAAAAGAACCAAATTAGTAAGGTACTTTTACCTGATGTACAAATGCTATATTATACAGTAAACATGATTTAGAATCTGCTTGCAACACACCTCAAACGGCTGTGAATGTTCAGTTTTATTTCTTATCCCATAAAATAGAAGAGAACGTAGGAATGGTACAAATAAAGCAGTACTGCATTCTGTGTGGTGCAAATGCTGCTTTGGCACAAAGCCACCAGAAATGACTGTATCTGATTCACTAAAACGACTCATAGACTATTGAATGTTTGCAGGATGGGAGTTACGTTGTTTTCAAAATGAAAATTTGCCAATAATCTGTCTAGACTACATTGTCCCTAGCTATTTTCTCATCCCTAACATCAAAAATAAGCAATCCAGGCATTACTACTAAGAATCAAGTGTGTATACATACTCCATTAATGAGTCAAATAAAGCATTCTGAATTATCCACTAGGAACTCCCTTACGACCATTTTTTTTGAAACTAAGAAAATAGAGATAGCTGTTACGTAAGCTTTTCACTGTCTTTACAGCTTACAAAATCCCTGTTTGAGGTGTTCTTCAAAGATTTTAGGTTTATTTAAAATATTTTCAGAATAAATAAAATAATGAAGAATGCAGGAATAATGCTGTAAAACAAGACTACTGTGCAAAACCCCGTGTCAATTAGTGATCTGGAAAGGAAGACCAATCCCTCTCCTCGCATGCAGAGAGGACAGTTAAACAACCCTCTACACAAAAGGTACTTCTCTGTCCAGTTCTGAAAAGCTCTTTTTTAATTCAGCTGGGAGGAAAGTAGTTTTTTTCATTCCTATAAACAGGTAAGTAGTGAGAAAAGAAACCTCTAGATTTCATTTCCTATTGAATTATTGGAAAGTCTTACTTTACAGGTTATATCTAATCCATAAGAGTTCTCCCCTCTGCTTGAAGCTCCTCCCATTTTTTCAATCCTTGAAATCACACCCAATGGAACATTCAATACCACAACTGGATCCTGCAAGGAAAGTTTGAGTAAGGAAAGGATTAATCTGAAAAGAAGACCCAAGTAAAACGTTCTTATGCATTCTAGAATAGAAAGCAGATGTGAAATACATACAGGAAGCAAAGTACGTTTCTGCATTTGATTGAGTCTCCCCTCCCAACATGTTATGAAGTCTGTACAGTCACTCTACAACCTTGAACATCATCCACTTTAACATGCAACAAAAATACTTGATGCCTAATACAGTATGCAGGGAAAAAAAAGGTGGCAACACCCTAAAAGATGCCTTCTGCTACATCCTTCTGATTGCCCCTGCTTTATTGACACATAGAGCAAAGTAGAACAAAATGAAAGAGATTACTAGTAGATAGCTGCAACCAGAAAGAACTCAGTTCAATAGTATTAAAACCTTATTAAAAAAAAAAAACCACACACATTACGAAACAGAAAACGAGTGCATTTTATTCTCTTTCATGTTGCTGCTTATTGAAGACATTACTACTCCCCCAACTCACATGAGGTTCTACTGATCAAAAGTATTCTTCTTTTCCAACAGCAAGGATCAAAATCTTGGTTTACTGATAGCCATTTTAAGAATTATTGCACATCATTAGTTGCTGCCCTTGATCTATTGCAGAATATGTGTAAAGGGAACAGCTATCAAAAAAGCTCCAATAGACAAAAGACAAAAGTATCAGTTAAGTAATTAAACTAATTTTACCAGGAGAAAAAAAAAAAAAAAAAAAAAAAAAAAAAAAAAATCACACTTTTACAACACATTTAACTTTAAAAGAACTTTTATACAGATAAAAGTTATACTTTAAATCCATTTTTATATGGATTTCTCAGTGGCACAAAGGCAATTACTATTTTGTCATTACACAATTAAGATACAGGTATTACAAACATTACAGGCCATTTCAAGTAGAAAGCCTCGCATGCAATTTCACAAGCACGCGTGTGCCAAATCCAAAACAAATGAACTGGTCACAAAACAAATCAAAGGCCATGGGATTGAAGGGAAGGGGGTTTAAAGCCAACTCATCCCACAGAAGTAATTGGGGCATATTACTCACATTTTCCACACTTCTTAGGTACAGCCTGTAGTTTGTGATGTACACTCTTCCTTTAACGGGGCCATTAAATGGACACATATAAATAACATCCTTGTCTGTAAGAAATGTAGGATTTCTTAAAGATTGTGAAAAGAAAAAAAATCAAAGCTAAGGACAGCATCAGTTAAGTAGCACTAAAATAGAGACAGCTGCGCTCCTAAGAGTCACTCTGAGAGATAAATGAATTTTAAAAGTAATAAATCTGGATTTTCTCCAGTTGAATTATGAAGAAAATGTGGACATTTCACATACTAAACCTGACCAAATTAAACCAGCAGATCTCAGTAGCCTCCTCTAGTTACGTTTGTGCTGTTCCCTTCCTTGGCACTACATGGGAGAGGGCAGGACACAGAACAAGTAGATTTAAGTCCTCTCTGTGACTACTGAACCAGCCTATTCACTATCCCAGAACAAATACATTCTTCTGTCGATACCATTACATCTTTCAGTGCTCTGTAACCAATTCCACATTAAAGTATGTAGTTCAAGTTGTAAAGTGTTTAGGGAACTCACTATCCTTAGGAGACATTACATTTCAATTTGAGGCAATCAAATACAGCAGGGCCATCAGCAGCGTTTCAGCGAAGACAGTAACAAAAGGAGTACTAACACATACTACTCAAAAAAGATTTACCCGAAACAATGCCATTAAAGACTTAAGTGAAGCACTACAAAATCTATTTCTCCCTGTCTACTCATTTCTCCAGCCCAATCTACTTATCTGCCTTCTACACCAAGCACCCTCCTTCCAGTGTGCTGCCCCTAAGCACAGACACCATTCTAAGGATCATATCAAACATTCATCTTACTCCCACATCCTCTCCCTCATGCCTTCCCCACAACTTTGCTCATTAAAAACATAACTATTTCCTCTGAATCACCACTTTGGTTTCACCTGAGCCAAACTTGTTTACAAATCCACCTAACAAATCCTCAGACAGGGCTGGATGGAGAATTTTTACAAATAAGACAGACCGCTTTCAGTGGCGTTCTCATCCATGCATGCCATCTTGTGTCAAGGAAGCCTAAGATTGTATTTAGCGTAGTCACAGCTTGGGCTAAGGCTCCAAACTACTGTACAAGATATCAACACATAGTAGGTGGCATGTAGAATTCTCTTGACTTTGGAAAGCTTGGAGGGGCTCTCATCACAAGAATGTGCTACTTAGTCCGTAGATACAACTATGACACACGTTGACTTGTAATTTCTTTGTATTGGAGAATCTACCATGTGTGGAAAACAAGATTTTAAAGTCTTTAAAAGTTATTTGTGATAAGTCATAAAAACTCCCTACCGCAAAATTTTAATTACTTAAAAAAAAATTAATAACATTTTAGCATGAGCTACTTACAGTCCAAACCAGTCCAAATTATGAAACAATCCAGTAAGATACATGTATATGCCAGACTCCTAAACATACGCTGCATTAGGCAGCTATAGTGCTTCATACCTGTAACTCTAGTCTCTCCTGGCAGACGAGGTATTTCTTCATTTTGTTCCCAGTTAGTTCCATCTTTTAGAGTCTAAATAAAAAGAACAAACAGCAGCACATGGCTTTTTATTTACAATTCCTTCAAGTTCCAGATTTAAAAAAAAAAAAAAAAAAAAAAAAATTTTAAATTTAATTTTTGCATGGGAAAGAACAGATTTTTCCACAGTAGAAATTGACAGATTGAATCAAAACAGAAACACACACCAGCATCCTAAACTGCAACTACTAAATATCTAAAGTTTGAACAGATCTGAAACACAAGCATGTTTTAGTCTTTCTCCTTCTAAAAGAATAGTTAGCTATATTTGCATTAAATTGGAATTAAATTTCTGTACTGTAAGGTAAGTTTTCTGAAAGTTTTGTGCATTTTGTTTTCCAGATATGCTAGGCTTGGAAGAACAGATCAACCAAAAATCACTTTAGCAGTATACTATAACTATTACACATAATTACTCATTTGTGACATTCCCTTCAGTTTTCAAGAATGGTTAATAGAAAATAACCTTTGTTTTTGAATAAATGTTTAAAAAGCTAAATAAAAACTTAGTTTCTGTTTTATTGCACATAGGTTACATTTTCTTCAGCCAGGCAGCATCAAAAAGACTGCAATGCAATTTAGATTGCTTTAATGTATTTCCCACTACAGATGAACATTTTAAAACTGAGCCAGTCACACATAACTAGTTATAGCTTATCAATTGCAGTATAGAATCTTTCTACAGCATCAAAGTGCCAAAAAATTTCAAGAATGCCACAGAACATTTCAATGTAGAATGCAAGGATAAGAGTGAGTATACTAAAACTGATTTTAAGGAGGCTCTCATAACTTATGACACAGAGAATACTTCACCCATCTACTCTGAAAGTTATTTGAATCAACTCAGTTAACTGCATTAGAATTCTAGCAATAAAAATAAGTACACACTTTCAAGAAAAAAGTCATTCAAATACTCATTTTTCTACCCAAATACAGAAGATAATGATCTCTGGGACCTTGAATATAACAAAAAAACATGAAAAAAATTACACTCACCCTTTTACTTGAGGAACTCTCCAAGGAGTTTGAATTATATTTAGGTGTTGATGATGACGCCATACCAGGTATCTGATGAGAAAGCACAAATTGGAGACTTAAGCTTCCTCCTGGACTACATACTATTTACAGAGGAGATTGAGAGTTTAGAAGTCCACAGGCAGACATCAAGAATGTTTTGCAAATTACTATTACTTTAAAAAAATTACACAATGCCTTGTAATTGAAGGTCACTATTTAAAAGCATCCAAATCTAACAAGAAATTCACTACTAACTCTGGGATTGGTTCTTATTATAAGGAATATTCTGACTCAAGCTGTATTTTGGAATTCAGTTGTTTAAATACTGTTATTAGTTCAGTCAACAGACATAAAGAGTGCTTGCTTTAAGTGACAGGATATACATATTATGAAATGCAACCTACTTGGAGCATTTGTATTGCAACTTCATTTAGGAAAACAAGAACAAACTATAAGATTATTGCACAGCTCTTGAAATCACAAGCATGCCAGCACACTCAAGTGTTTCAAGTAATTCAATTTTTAAAAAAGAGAGAAGGAAAAAGCAGGAGTTCCACAGTACTTCTATGTCTAAAAACAATCCCCCATTTCCTAAACCAAAACTTCAGTTAGCACACCAGAAGGGGGAGTGTCCAGTCTTCTGGTCTGAACAGCCTTGATATGTTTACAGGAAAAGGATTTTTATTTATTTTTTTTTAATGGGATTGACTGAAGACAGAATTGCATGATAGAGGATTCATCTTCTTAATAATTTCCTGACATTGCACAAGGGATCTCTGGGAAAATGCTCATACTTGAAGTTACTCCAGAGAGTAACTTCGTACCAAATTACGCTTCCCTCGCACCAGTCACACGCCCTTCATCCAGCAGATCTGACGCTGTGCAGTACTCTTGAAGAGTTTTTGTTTGTTTGAGGGGGGTGATTACAAACCACACAAGCTTTGTTTCTATTCCATAAATGAAACGTTGTAGCCTTAAATAAGCACTTTCTCTTCTCTCTCAAGACTAAAAAAAGTTCGCACAGCTCCCTCTGCACCATGACACATCAGCCCTTGCTCCTGAGCAACAGCGGCCTCAGAGTGACACTGCGACAGCCCTGCACAAGCAACAGCAACGGATTAAACTGCAAGATCCAAAATGTTTTGAAGTTACTATAACAACAACAAAAATGTGTCTGTGCAGGAAAAAGATGGAAAACCATGACCTGAAGTTCTACACGATTGTTACCTCCTTACAGCGCCCAAGTCTTCCGTATCTCAAAGAAAACACAGGAAACATGACATTGTGTTTAAAGTTGTTGTGGCATTCAGTGATACAGCTCATCAGTGAAAAAATCACATCTCTCCAGGA